>LPNX011175590.1:3890-115460 GCA_001517045.1 Pseudotsuga menziesii
CTTATTGGATATACATATAGATCTCTTCAAATGGAGCTGTCCAATGTACTCCATTTCTGAAAACAGTGGAGGGAAGCTCCCGGAACAGGAAGCCCTAATTTTCCAATTTCTTCTGTAGAAATTCCTGTTACTGTTTCTGTGATATCTCCAAAATTTCTGATCCTCTATGTCTGAAATTTCGTACTGAGGTAACCTCGCATGTCCCTGATCCACCACCGTATGTTTCATCAGAATTGGCTTCACCATTTGGTATTTATGATCATTTTCCCAAGGTGACCTGTTACAGGACTGTTCAGAACAGCGAAGTTGTACGGCATGCCACGTGTCACTGGTTCATCTTCTGAATCTGATAATCAAACCACTGAAATTAAAGTTCGTTCCCTTTCTGGAACATCTTCAGGAATTCTATTTTTCCCTCTGTAGCCCAATATATTTCAATTCTCCCCAGGTGTCCTGTTTAGGGATGAATTCTGGAAGAGGCTGGAACCCTAACTTGGAGAGAACATATCTCCTGGAATACAACGAATCTGTGGATTAATTTTGGACACAATGTTCATCAGGATTTTATCTTCGTCCCCTGAAATTTTCAGCTCCTGATCCTTCGCCAATATTGAAATGTAGCGAATGTTCCAAAACATAGCAGTTTTAGTATTTAGGGTTTTTCGAGCTCCGGGTCAAACTAGGGTTTGACTTTCTCGGAGATTCACCCAACCAAAAAAATTGATCCAGGTCTCTAAAATTCAGTTTTGATGAGGAGAAAAATCCTATGCTAGTATCACTCAAAAATTCCTCTTCTGTATAAAGCCCTAATTTCCACAACGAAAATTGAAAATGCTCGGAATCGAATTCCGCTTCGACAGAACGATGCACCCTTCAAAGGAGAGTCAGCCTAGCCTTCTTTTGCTGATTGATTGTGGAGAGAGAACCAAAAATAAGAATCCCTAGATTCTGTAACTTGTGAAAGCTGCCCTATTCAGGTTAGCTCTGATACCATGTTGAATTTTCATATGCTTAACTAAGACATAAGTATATCATTTCATTTTTCATTATAAAAGCATATAAAGCAGGATCACTGAAAGAAACAGTATCACAAGCACAACACAGATTTATCCTGGGAAAACCCTAAAGGGAAAAACCCAGCAAAAGCTTCCTCAATATAGATGCCCCAAAAGGGAAAAAGGTAAAACCAACAAGGAGATCAAAAACCTGATTCTCCTCCTTCTCCAACAACTCCTCTCCTCCACAAGTGCGCTATTCCAAGTGAGTGTGTGTGTCTCAAATGAGGAGCACTACACCTCTATTTATATTCATCCATTTACTTAAAGTTTACTCAATCAACATGTCGGCTTAAGTTAACTCATGTAGGCTCGATTTACACATGTAGGCTCAAGTAACCACACTGGGGTGCTGATGACCCACCTTTACAAATAGAGGGGACTACCTCATGACTCTTATTAGTTCTTTCGATTAGGAGCATCGGGGTACAATGTAATACAAGTGGTTCTCCCGGTTGGACCATCGGGGACCACAAAAGATACATAAATAATATTCATCGAAGTTACAATATTTCAACAGTATGAGCTACTTGTCATTAGATTAAAATTATTAGGTTATGCAAGGTTTCTAATAACTTGAATAAATTGGTTTTTAGGGAAAGAACATATGCTATGGCCTACAAGTAGTGAATGGAAAATATTGAATGAGGAGTGGTTTAGATGGTTGATCCTAAAAGAGAGAGAGATACTGTGAAGCATGAATATTTTGGGAGTATATTGGGAGGTTCCTATGGTTCTTAGGAAGAAGTCAAAATAGAATCCCTAATACTCTATGAGAGATGTGAAGATTCCTAAAGAAATTTATTTTATCTTATTTACATTCATGTGTCAAGAAGAGCTTCAGACACATATGGGCATGAGTCTCCATGATGGAGGACCCATATTGTGATTCTCACATCCTGATGGTGAAAAAGAGTAGCTAGATTCACTAGCTCCTGAAGAACCAATGAAATTGGTTGTTGTACCTCATGTTAAAAGGAGACATGTATGATGCTCATATTCAAAAGGAAGCCAAGAAAAATATTTAAGAATATTGTTATGATTCTCGGTATTAGAGGTGTGGAAGTCACCAAACAAGATTTTCCTCAGTTAAAAAAAATATGCAGTAGAAGAATCTAAATTTTTTTTAGAATGATGAATTTTTTCTTCATATCTGGAATATCTCAAAGTCAGTTGAGATGTATTTGGTTAAAATAATAGGATCAACTATATGCTTTGTAGTCTGTACATAGACATGTACAACAAATCATGTGTTACAATACCTACTTGGTACAAGTGTATGTGAATTTAGATATGTCTTGAACAATGTAATAATAAATGTGAATTTTGACTAGTGCAGTGATCAAGGAATATCACATATGTTTCTCCAAATAGAGCATGTTGTAAAGTAATAAATCTTTATGAGGTTCCTAGTCAGTTATATCTAAGACATGCTACATATCCACAAGTGAGTAGCATTGTCAACATTATTACTAAGCCTATATCCGAGACAAGATTAGTATAGTACAGTAATTCTCCTCAAGTTGAATAGGGAGTACTGATGTGTCTTCACAAAAAGCAACAGGTAAAGTCCCCACTAGTATGTCATGGTACATGACTTAGGAAGCCATGGGTTGTAATATCTTAAGGAGAGAATCCATATGAGAAGAGACATGATCAAAGTCTCGGAGACTATTGATACTCAAGAAGAGTAATAGTCGGGACTGTTAGGGAATAATTAAACCTCTTGGAGAGGTAGTTGGGGCGTTCCAGTATAAAGAGAAAAATATAAAATCACTATGAAATTGACCGAGCCTTGAAGAACATAAATGAGAATGGTAATCTCACAGATAACTTCTCCAGATAGGAAAATATTCTTAAAGTCAACACATGTTGAATATTGAAAGAAAATATGAGATTTGTTCTGCATGATATTACATGGATTTTGAATCCATGGTTTCTAGTTTAAATAAACCACATTATGGATTGGATCCATATGATGCTACTATGTGTAAGCAGCTGGTTGGTTTCTGAGCAGACATGTTGTATTTTGTTCTTGTTACTAATAATATGTTTTAGTACCTTTGAGGTCATTAGAATAGGCCCCTTTATTGTATTTGATACATGGAATACCTATTATATGATTGTGCTATCCAGCTATTGTTTTAGCTTGAGATAAGCTATGTGTATTGCGGCTAGTACTACATAAACAAGATGTATTTCATTGCACCGAGAGAAGTGAGGTGCTATCCAACCCAGTATGGGGGATATTCTGTCACGTTAGTCATGTTATGCTAGTTATTCTAGCCGACATAAGTAAAAAAATGAAAAATATAAATTACATATCAACTTGAATAAAATATTAAAAAAAAAACTAGCATAAATTCATTTTAAACCCAAATCTATCAATTATCGAGAGGGATCCAAATGGTATAAAAATGTACACCTCAAGAAATTTGATCCCTCTTGGTGCTTGATAGATCCAGGTTTAAAATGGATCTATGCTAGTCTAGTTCTAAACAAAGTTTATTGCAAATAATACTACCTATTGAAGAGTAGTGTATTTTGGGAAGCTACCTACTAGAGTGAAAGACTTGTGCGTACAGTTATAATGTGTTAATAGTTAAGGATGAAGTTTTACTTCATTGAAGTCATGGTCATGTAAATGAGAAATTTCAGTACATATCTACTAATGAGTAAATTACAAATGTGTGGACAAGCCACTATTAGTGCCAAAGTTGATATACTTCCGAGATAAGCTTGGTATGGAATAAAATGCTTATAAAATCAGAGAATGTCTCCCTCGCTGAGTGGAATAGTTGATTGTACAACATCATGAGTCATTCTCCAGACTTGTGTTGTATCAAGTCTTATATTTATCCTCATGTGTTGAGGTGGGATGCTAGTACTGAATTCTTGTGTTGTATCAATACTGTGGACTTGTGTTATATCAATTCAAATGATTCTCATAAATGGTACTTTATGAGATGGTTCTCCTTAACCTGATATGGGATATTTGTGACTAATATGAAGCAATGATCCTATTGAAGTCATCCATAGAATGGATACTCATTCAGGTGTACCTCATTTGTTAAGGTGGGACACTTTACTAGGTAAAGTGTTTATACTATGTGATGTATTACTAACCATGGTCATTCGAGATGGAAAAAGCTATTAAGTCTCCTCTAGAGATTGATCACCTCTAGAGTGAATTACTTTAGCATGTGACTATATGGTCCGGAGTAATATATATGATCAATAGTATGTATGGCAATTCTTCTGAGTATATGATAATATGGATAAATAATAAACATACATGGACCATGCAATAAATGACAAATGATAAAGAGATAAATCTTAGATAATTAGAAAGGATCTGAATTACCTATGTATGCCATCATGTGAACTCAAATTGTAAATAATTTAGTAAATCCTTAGTTGTAATAAATAATGTATCAGTTAAAATAAAAATATCTAAGTGATCCATGCAAAGATTAAAATAGTAAATAAAATGATTTGCATGGATGGCACTAAGAGTGAAGCACCGATGACACTAAGAGTGAAGCATTATGACTCTCAGTAGTCTCCTAAATATGTGGTCATGCATTCAGTTGAATATGGACATCCAATTGAAGTCATTTCACATTCAGTTCAAGTCAGTGAACATCCAATTAAAGCTAATTATGGAAGGAGGGAACATATATTGTGCATGATGAAGAATCATAAGTTGCATCTTGGCACTAGTTCTATGGAGGGAGCTAATGTTTGCATGGAAGGGTTTCTAGTTAGATCCTCCTTGTGTATGTGTTATGTGATTCTCTTGGTGTGTTTTCTGAGCCTTCCATTCACCCCCTTTTGCATGCTAGGTGTTTTGGCTTGTTATTAATATGCTAGGAATATGGCAAGTTCAATATAGTTGATTATAGTGTTGTATTGGATCTCTCTTCTTTACAACTGAGATGGAATCTCTTATTGGGAAATATTCTTATGTTTTGTAAACCATTCTCTACAAATCTATCTATCATACTCAAAGAATTTTTGGGTTTTTCATCCTCATATTTGGAGGGTTTTCCCAAGCTATATCTTGTCTCTTATGGTTGAATGATTTATATTCCTGATTTGTCTTATGAGATTCATATGTAGTGATTGACAAATAAAAGTTTTAAAGTTTAATCATCTCCGGTTTTGCTCAAGCATTCACAAACTACATTGATAAGATGATAACGTTAAGGTAAATTAAACCATATTATTAAAGGCTATGATAATGGGTATGTTCTATATTTTGACAGCTAGTTTCAAGTGTCAAATCATGCCAAGGACCAATTGCTTTAAAACAATGGAGTTCTGATAGGTCCATGTGAGGGTTTTGGATTATGACGCCTTATCATAGACTATTTTTTTTTATAGAACTGAGTTTTTCGATGCTTAATTTATCATAACTTTATGTCTTATTTGTGTTCTCTTAAGGACCTATGCTGATCTATATGAGATGGTCATGCGATGATTTGCTTGTCCATATTTATAATAAATAATATGTATTTCAAAAAGAATAAAACTACAACAAGTATGTGTGAAATGTTGTTTATTAATCAAATATTTTATAAAGTTAATAATTAATAAATGTTTTGGCATACATTTATTTTATTTATATAATTTGGGTATGGATACCTTCAGAGAATAATAGTTTGTGTGGTGGTAAATTAATGTTTATGCATGGAATCATATTTTAATACATAGAATAGATGTTGCATTAATATTAAAGTAATTGTAGTGCTAAAATGATCCATGGCCATCGATCTTCATAACACCTAACCTAACTCAAAGATATTAAACACACCATTTAGTGTAGAATAGATTTGTTAAGGCGATCAGACTAAGCTAACACAAAGAGTTATATCTATATATATATATATATATATATATATATATAACTCTTTGTGTTAGCTTAGTCTGATCGCCTTAACAAATCTATATATATATACATCATGCAATAACTGCAGGAAACACCAATATCAATCATGATGATCTCACCCGTTTCTATTTTTCAATTTCCTTAGGGATCCTAACGACTGGAAATAACATAACATTTTTCCTATGAGAATCTACAGTCACCATATCTACTCACCAATTTGTCTCTCTTTTCTTTTTTTCTTTCTATATATTCCAATGAAAATAAATAAATAACTCACCACTATTTATTTCACGGAATTAGTATGAGTTCATTAACCACCTAGGCGCATTCCTCACTGATACTTTAAATTTTATCTCTAGTTACATGATTTTGTTTCAAATTATAGCCCATATAATAATAGAAACCGATGCATTCGAAAAGTGAAGGGAAGGGATACCCAAATACTATATTCTCGAGTTAAATACGTTAAAAAAACACTTTCTCTCTTTTACTTTTATTATATTGGATAAATGAGCAGCCACACAAATCATGCTAGCTCCATAAGCCATTCATTATATAGGGTCTATCACAAAATTCAATTCCACAAAGATTGCACTCTTCTTCCACATACACCCAAACATATAGTTCATGGCATGCCTAAATTAACACGTCTTAATAATTAGAGTTCAAGATTACATTGCATTGTTGTCATCTCCCCAATTAAATAATTTCCAAATAAGACTAGCAAATAATGTTTCACTAACCTACTAGTTCCCTAGGTTGAGATGGGGAAATAAATTTTGTAATAAGGGGATATGGGACCCAAAATTAATTTAGTTTACCATATTCACATTTAAATGGGTAACATAAATGATAAATGCTAATAAAATAATGTGGCATGGGTTCATGAATACACTTGGAAGCTTGTGGAGCCTTTGGGTGACTAGATTTCCCGTACACTTGGCATGATATTCATTCAAATTCGAACAATGGGTAATGTAACGTTATTGGAGGGTGATGTGGTGTCAAATAGAGTACAATGAGCCAAGGAATTTGAATTAGTAAAGGAGATTAAATCCTCCCATGGAAGAGGAAGAGACTAGAAGAGTGTGCCACTTGGAAGGAGATTCCATGCACTCTATGAGAACAAATGATGAAAGATTCTATGAAAAGTATGACAAATTCATACCTGATTGCATACATAAGAAACATATGACATGAAAAGGCTAAAAATAGCCACCAAGATGTCATATTTGGGAGTTATAGGAATCCATTCTAATTGGGGAAATAATTGGAGAATGGAGAGGAAGACAAGTGTCATAGGAGTTACTAAACCACTAAGATGAGTTGGAGGAATCCCATGGAGGGAAATTCGACCTTAGGAGGCCTCATGAATTTAATAAAAGGATTTCATGAGGAAGGATAATGGATTTTTATCATTTGTTAATTGGCCTTTGGAATTTTTGGAGATATTTTGCTTGTCCATTGCATGGTGAGTGTTCACTCTCCTTGCTTATGAACCAATTTCGAGGGAGTTGGATTCATTTCGAAGTTGGTTGATGGAGAGGCCATTAAAATATCTCATTGGAGATTAATTAAGGTGTTTTAGTTGCAAGTTTAAGTTCCATAAAATCAAATTCTCATCAATATCCCTATTCTCTCATTACTTCTTCTCCACCTCCCCACACTCTCATTTGATGGTGCTGTTTGGGCACGCACCTTAACGGTCCCTAATTTTGGTAACTCCACGGTTTTTGTGGAAGTTGTAAGTGGAGTTATGACTCAAAATAGTCTTAGGGGTGTCAGGGTTGAGTAAAAACCTCTTTTTGTAATAAACCCATGGTTTAAGTCCATGGTTTAGGGTTCGGGGTGCCCATGGTTTAATCCCATGGTTTTGTAATAAGTGCAATATAAATAAGCACTCTTGTAAAGAAATCAGTTTAGGCTTTTGAGGTAGGATGAATTAATGTGAAGCTAAGGCTATTTTGTAAGAGAAGGTTAAGTCCCAGCTGTGTGCGTGGATGACCTCTGCAGCTGTGTGCGTAGAGGGTTTTGGGTGATAAAGGAAATCTGCAGCTGTGTGCGTAGAGGCCTGCAGCTGTGTGCGCAGCTTTGAGGACTTGAAGGGATCCGCAGTTGAGTGCGCAGATCAGAACTGTGGTTTTTGTAAAGAGTTGAATAAAACATATTTCTGTGGAAGTAACCCCTAAACTGGGGGTGAACCACGTTATATTGTGTGTTGTGGTTTTTGTTGTGTTGCTGTTATGTTCTTTATGCATTGATAAATATATATCTGATAAGTAAGATCACTGCTAAATATTAACTTCACTGGAATTCCTAGTAAAGGGTTAAGCAAGGCACTGTTTGTTTATCTAACCGTGAAGCTAAATAAGTAACTATTAAAGTTTTGCATTGTGTGATTATAAGTGTTAGAAACTAAAGGTACAGTAATATCCCTCTTCTGTTTGCAGAAACCTAATTCTGCGGCACTCCATAGCTATTTCAGGTGAGATTGCAACCTGTTCGCAGGTTGTTGCCAAAAGGGCCAACACTGTGGGTCTTTTGTTGGTGCGAATTTAATGGTATAAAGCCCGGGTCTTCCCTATAGCCCAACAAATTGGTTCCGTTGCCGGTTGAACTCAGTATCTGCTCAAGAGGGGTTTATGTCGTACCTCGAGAGCTATGTTCTAGAGACCCTCTGTGAAGGAAATCGGTGATTGGCTTGATGAGACTTATCTGAAATTCGCTGAGCAAGAGAACAAAGATCCGCGTCGTAGTGCAAACGACTTTTTACAAAGGTATGTTTTTTGTGATGTTTATGAAATTTTCTTTGGTCGTATCCACATAGAGTTGCACCAGTGGTTATCCAGGTTAACAGAGAGAAGGATGAACTTCCAAGAACGTTATTTTCCTGCTTGGACCCCCGCAAGAATTAATATACTGAAAAGGGTGAACAACGAGATATCCCGCGCTGTTGATTTCTGAACAACGCGAACCCTTGAAGCATTTGTGATGGAGTTCGCCATCGACACGAGTACTTCCTTTAGTGAAGCCAAGCGATAGTTTTTCAAAGGACCAAGGGGTAAGTTTTTTAATTCATTTAGTTTGAGAATTAAAATGCTATTAGCTGAAAAAGGTATATTGCTCATTGAATCAAACTATTAGATTTAGTATTACTAACCTATGTTTGCAAGTGAAAATACCTTCGACGAGCAAAGTGGTTTGCTGCGAAGTGGAAAAAGGTACAAGAGAGATTTTGGATCTTATTCCCAGGGTTAGGATATTGAGTATTCCCCTGTAAATCCCGCAGATTCAGAACCCGAAGAAACCCCTTCTGTTGGAAACCCTCAGGTAACCCCACAGCGCAGACTTGTTATCCATGAGAACCCGTCGCAGTCTGGAAGCAACCCTAGCTCGAGTATTCTTGTCGCAGGTCAGTCTACCCCAGTAAGTTCCCCCCCACCTACTTCCAGTCCCCCTCCAACCCCCCCTAGATCCACTATGGCCCACATGCATGATGATATTAAGCTCCATGCTTTCAAAGGAACTGGATCAGAGGATCCAGAACAGTTCTGGTTTTTATGTAAAGCAGTGTGGACTGCCAAGACCATTACGGATCATGATACAAAACGAGCGCAGCTGGTTACTTCTTTCAGAGACCGTGCTTTGACCTGGTTCATGAAGTTTTCCAGCACTCAGAACCATGTCTTGGCTGATATAAAAGTAGCAATGATAAAGGAATTTAAGAAGCCGAAGTCAGAGTCCCAGTGTATCACTGAATTGAAAGAGATTCAGCAGAGGCGTGGTGGATCAGTGTGGGACTTTGATCAGAGGTTCAAAGTTTTTCTAGACCAAGTTAGTTTCACCATTGGACCTGCACAGCACAAGGAATGGTTCATTGCAGCGTTGCTACCGCATATCAGAACTCCACTCATGCAATAGAAGGTGGCTGACCAGCAGGAGGCTCTGGAAATCATGATGAAGCTTGCAACTGCTCCTGTCGAAGACAATTCTGGTATTGCTCAAATCCAAGCACAGTTGGCAGCGATGGCTCTGGATCTTCGCGATATGAAGAAAGGAAAAACTGGTTGCGAAGAGGTTTGGTGTACACAATGTCGGACAGAAGGTCACGACAAGGAACAGTGTCCTGTGGTAAGAAATTACCTGAATACTGGTGCACCAAACCCGTTCAACCCTGCTGTTCTATATTGTGAGATCTGTCAGACAACTGGCCATCATCGCCCTGAGAATTGCTATCTGCTACAGAGGTATGTGCAAGTCCCCAAAAACCCCTATTGTAAATTCTGTAAGTCCGTAGGACATAATGAAGATGAGTGTCATAGTTATGACCTCATGAGAGAGCACACCTATGACACTTATTGGGTACAAAATGAGGGACAGAACAATGATGGCTATGGTTATCACGGTGGTGCATCAGGTAGAGGTGCTTTGGAGGTCGTGGCCGTCGTGGTGGTATGGCCGAAAGAGGAAGAGGCCAGGTTGTGTGTTACAACTGTAACCAGGCCAGGCATCTAGCGAGAGATTGTCGGAACCCAACTACGACATGTTGGTATTGCCGAGCAGTAGATCACGTGGTCAAGCAGTTCCTGCAGTTGATAGCGAAGATTCAGGAAAGAAACACTGTCCCTACTCAGAATATTCAGAGGATTTCCGTCGAGCAAAGACATAACCCAGCCATTAATGTTGTTACCAGGAGTGGAGCTACGATGGAAGTGCTGAACAAGGAGAAACAGCCTGCCGAGGCTTGGGTTCGGAAGGTCCCAAGAAAAATCCCTACATTTGATGTCAAAAGAGAAAAAGAGACACTTATGGAAGCCAAGAGAGACTTTGCTGACCCCAACACATCAGTAATACCTGTGCAACAACTTCAGTAGCAGTTGCAGCAGCAATAAGCTTTGACAGATAAAGTAAGTACATCGTCCTCCTTTTTACAAATTTGTCTGAAGCTCTTACGAAATCAGAATGCTTTAAGTGAGTTGCAGAAAGTTATTGCTTCCTGCGAACCTCAGCAAAGTTCTGGTCAGGAAAAAGATGTTAATAGAGTTAGGAGAACTGGCAGGGAAATGAGATTGAATGCTCAGATAGGAGAGTATGATATGACTGATGTTATCTTGGACCTAGGATCAAAGGTAAATGTATTAACTAAGCAAACCTGGGAACAAATGGAAAAACCTACCCTTGATTTGTCCCATATACAGTTGAGATTAGCCAATCAGCAGAAGATTGTGCCCCTAGGATGACTCCCTAAGGTCCCAGTAGATATTGATGGCGTCTGTACTGTAGCAGACTTCGAAGTTATTGAGATCATTGACGATAGCAACCCCTATCCAACATTGCTAGGTATTGATTGGGCATTAGACAATGATGCAATCATTAACCTAAAGAAGAGACAAATGACTTTCAAAGGGAGAGAACTGAGAGTCATAGTCCCATTGGATCCTTCTCAAGGAGAGAGATACACAGAGCCAGTAAGAGATGAAGACCAGGATGTTTTGGATCACATCTACAATATCACAGTGAAGGAAGAAGATTATGTTGATCCTACTACCGAAGGAAGGTATCATGGATTGGCAGTGTGACAGCTCCTGCATGACGGATTCAGATGATGGGTTAGAAAACTGGTAGAACAGACTTTATGAGCTGCATGGACATAGATGTGCCAGAATTACCAAGTCTCTCAGATGGCTTGGCTCATAGACAAGAACCTTACCTATTTTTGATGGTTCGACAGACCCAGAACAGTTTATCGTGCAATTCTCAGAGCAGGTACCAGACTCACAAAAAATGGAGACTTTGGAATCAGTATTCAGAACCACAATAGCCAGATGGTGGAATGGCCATAAGAAGAACATTCCTAGTTGGAAATCTTGTCATAAGTTCCTTCACCTGAGATTTATGGATCAGCCCCAGCAGGTACAAAGCAGGTTTTATGGAAAGACTAGCCCTCAGAAACATTTGGTGCAATGCTACGAGGCATGGAAGCATGTACCTTAGGTAGAATGGGTACATCAGTTTGTGCATACTCTGGAACCGATAGCAAAGAACTAGTACGTGGAGGGTGAGCTTCGCCTGGATACTGTAAGTTGGGATTGTCTTGTTGATATTTTTGTGTTTACCTTTTCTACTAATGAAGATTGTCCAGCTTTAGATGCATCTATCAGGTTGGTCCATACTAAGGTATTTGATGATCAAGAAATAGTAAAATACCGGCCTGATTGGAAAGCACAAGAAGCTCATGCAGTCGAATATTATAACCTCGCAATTGACGAGGATGATGATCCACGTAATATTGATATTCCCGAGTCAGAAGGACACTGCGACGTACACGGATCAGCAGTCGGAGCCCCTGAAGTGACTCAGCCCCTGAAGACATGGATAGTCAACATTGGATCAGAAGACCAGCCTAAGTATGTTACCAGTGGAGATTATTGGGATGAAGACACGGTAAGCGAAGCAACCCAACTTCTCCATGAGTGTCGGGACTTATGTCTGATGAAGTTCCTGGAAATAAGAGGAATCATTGAAGCTTTGGACGACATTTTGTCGTGGGTTGAAGCTTGACTCCATGTCACAGATGGTGTCCAAATGTGTCGAATGTCCTTATTAGCGTGCAGCCATAGCTACTACTTCTGCCGAAGAAGGAAAGGTTTGTCGAAACTAAAAAAATGATCGTTAGGAGAAATCAAATTTGGCAGCGCCGATACGTTCTCTGTATTAACTGCCTGTATTAATGCGATCTTGGAAAATCTACCACCGTTTGGACAAGATCTCTGTCAGAATTGGTGCCATCAATGCACAGTTATGACAGATTTCATGGATAGATTCTATAAGAAGACACCCACACCCGCAAGGTTCACATTTTTCAGCTTCTTGAATTTTACAATTGCATCCATGTCCGTTGATCGTGAGTTCCAGGAACTATTGAGAGAGTTTGAGCAAACGGGTTTGCCGAACCTTTTTAACCAACCACCTGCATCTGCAGCCCATGAAGAAACTCCCCTAGCGCCGACTCAGCCGATGCAGACACGATCTGCCTGAAATAATTTTAAGCCTGAAGTACGTTCTAAGCACAATGAAGACCGACACAAGCAATTAGGAAAAATGCCAGAGGACCCCGAGATGCATCCATCTGGTTCAGCAAAGGCCCCACCTGCAGAAGATGAGAATATTGCACCGAAGCATCCACCGTATCTTCCACCAGTTCGACCAGGAGTCCAGCCACCTCGGCGGCTAAAGAAGTTCACATTATGCACCCCTTCGTTGCCCCTAGGTGTGCAGTTGGTCGGGACCATGACAAGGAAAATAGATTGGCTTAAGTATGCTGACCACGACACGAATGATCGTGGAAATTTTCCACAGTTCACCCCAGCACAATACTTGCATTTTTTCAAATATCCAGAGACTAGCGCGACATTGCTGGAAGTAAAACAGTGGGCTGCTGGCTTGGATCAAGCTGGTCTACTAAAGATGCTCGATGTTCCCCATTTTGGTCATAGCACACAGGTGACCATAGTGGTCAAGCAGCTGCTGGAATTAGTACATGATGGCCACCTGTGGATAGGAGACAAGAAAATTCCTATTAATGGTGAGCTCATTCATAGGATCACAACCTTACCAATAGTGGGGCCTGATTCGGGGACCGAATTTCCTTCAAAGCATGAGGATACGAAGCTCGCACAAAGCATGAAGGAACACTTCGGCCTGACGAAGGAAAAATGAGGGTATCACACTTCCGCGATTCAACAACATAATATTTGCTTCGCAGTTGAGCTTTTAGCATGCAAGCTGATACGAAAGTGCAGACCATATGAAGTGCCTGCCCCAGTTATCAGAATTGCTGCGAACTGCGCCGAAGGCTACAGTTACAACTGGGTAGCGTATATCATGAAGAAATTCCTTGAAGACGCTCGTGATGCATAGGAGAAAGGTAGGCCCTTTCACTATTCATGGTTGATAGTCCTTATCGCTCTAGTAGGATGTCAAGAACCTATAGAGGCGCAGTTTGCTGCTATACCTCTGGACCTGCCTGGCGCAGTATGGTACGCTTCTCTATGGGTTTCCTAGGATAAAACCCTACAGCAGATGACAAACTATGTATTTTGCTTTTATATGATGAGTATCTCATGTGAGATCACAAAAACCCCTCGAATCAGTAATGAGTTATTCTCTCAATACGATGGCGCAACACATTTCAGTGCCGACATGCATCATATTTTCATCCAGGCCCGCACAGATCAAAAGCATCAATGGTTTAAGTTACCATATGTAGTAACCAAGGAAGACATCCTTGCGGTCATTCAATAGTGGTCGGCAGAATGGTTGAAGGATGCAGGGACAAAACCCACCCTAATCTAGGCACAAGACCTAGTCATACAGAGCAGCAAAACCCCCCTGAAGACAGTGAAGAACAAACTGAGTCGCAGCAGAGTGAAAGCGACCAAGGTGGAGATGATGGCAATGAAGAAGAAGCAGAAGACTCAGTTCAAATTGCTTCAGACCGTAATCAGCAGGATAAGCGCAAGAAGCCAGAACCAGAGGAAGTGAACAAACTCCAGTCCCGAAAGAAAATGAAGGCGTCGAAGGACAAGAATATTGTTGAGGAGCCTACCCTGACAAGTGAAGAGCTTAATCAGGATCTGTCGAAATCCATAGAAGTTCTCACCAAGAAATGGTCAGAATTTGCAGCCATACATCTGCATGTCATCACCGGTGTAGCGAAGAACATTTTGGAGTTGAAGGACTTAGCAAAAAAATCACTGACTGGCGCTTCAGCAAGCAGTGCCCCAGTAAGTGCGCAGCCAGACCTAAGGCAATGGCCGACCAGAGATAACAAAGGCCAAGTGTTGAGTGCAACCCTCATATTAACGGATGTATCGTCTCGTTCAGAGATGAGTATGAAGGTTGGAATCGATTACACTAAGATGTCCATGACGGAGCTACACCTCTGTTAGTTAGCGAAGAGGTGTAGCTCCGTCTACACCTCTGTCAGTTAGCGATTATGAATGAAATCTAGGCCCAAGACCACTATTCACAAACGCAGTTGGAAAATGCCATAAGTCAGTAGTAGGGCTTTGCAACACAGCTGGAGGCAGCGGAGCAGAGAAAGAGGGATGTAGAACGTAAGCGGATTACACTGGTATGAGTTTTGGATGAGGCATGTCGAATTCTTCCTAACTTCGACGTACAGCTAGTAGAAGAACCAGAACAAAGATTTGTCAGGCTGACAGACTACGCACAGTAGTCTCGCAGTGAAATAGAGAATCTCAAAGCAGAGCATGAGGCTCATATTGCGGAGCTTCAACTCTGCATCACCCCGGAGAGCTCACCAGAGGTCAGGGAGTAATGTCGAACAGACATTCAGGCCTCCGCAGCAAAAATCTCGGATACTGTGAGCAGCGCAGCAAAGCTGCTAGAAGACAGTGTTGAGGCATGGACCACCCTACAGGAACATCCAGAATTCAGATAGCTGCAAGAAACCATCAGGCAGCGACAGACAAAGTTCGATACAGTAAAAGCAGAAATTAAGACTCTACTGCCTATGGAGAAAATACTCAAGGTAAAGCGAAGCAATGAAATCCAGCAGGAAATTGAATCATGCAGAGCAAAAGCAACAGAAGTGGAAAATTATATGCAGCCACTTATCAGCAAAGCTTTCGAGTTGAGTACTGCTGTGGACACCCAACTCAAAGTTATGAAGGAATATGCTGCATTTGCGCAGACAAAGGCCAGTAAAGCACCAGCCGCAGTATTGCAGGAGTTGGTCGAAAAAGAGCAAGCCATCGACAATATCATGCGTGGCCTCAACAAGCAGTTCTCTATCTTTGCTGACAAAGTTTGCCTACCAGAAGAGCAGCAGAGTGTCCCGGGACGGGCCACTGGTGAGTCTTAGGGGCCTGTTGGGGCGCGCACCTTAACGGTCCCTAATTTTGGTAACTCCACGGTTTTTGTGTAATTTGTAAGTGGAGTTATGACTCAAAACAGTCTTAGGGGTGTCGGGGTTGAGTAAAAACCTCTTTTTGTAATAAACCCATGGTTTAAGTCCAGGGTTTAGGGTTCGGGGTGCCCATGGTTTTGTAATAAGTGCAATATAAATAAGCACTCTTGTAAAGAAGTCAGTTTAGGCTTTTGAGGTAGGATGAATTAATGCGAAGCTAAGGCTATTTTGCAAGAGAAGGTTAAGTCCCAGTTGTGTGCGTGGATGACCTCTGCAGCTGTGTGCCCAGAGGCCTGCAGTTGTGTGCGTGGCTTTGAGGACTTAAAGGGATCTACAACTGAGTGCACAGATCAGAACTGTGGTTTTTGTAAAGAGTTGAATAAAACACAGTTCTATGGACGTAACCCCTAAACTGGGGGTGAGCCACGTTATATCGTGTGTTGTGGTTTTTTTTGTGTTTCTGTTATGTTCTTTATGCATTGATAAATATATATCTGATAAGTAAGATCACTGCTAAATATTAACTTCGCTGGAATTCCCAGTAAAGGGTTAAGCAAGGCATTGTTTGTTTATCTAACCACAAAGATAAATAAGTAACTATTAAAGTTTTGCATTGTGTGATTATAAGTGTTAGAAACTAAAGGTACAGTAATATCCCTCTTTTGCTTGCAAAAACCTGATTCTGCGGCACCCCATAGCTGTTTCGGGTGAGACTGCAACCTGTTCGCAGGTTGTTGCCGAAAGGGCCAACACTGTGGGTCTTTTTTTGGTGCGAAGTTAATGGTATAAATCCTGGGTCTGACCTATAGCCCAACAGGCGCACTTGTTGGAGTGGTTCTTTCACTTTTATGAGGATATTTGATGCCCAAATTCGGGTATATTATGTATGGATATATTAGATTCTGACAGGAATATTTTGGGACATAAATAGTCTTCTCATAGATTGCACAAAAAAATATATATAGAAGAATAATTGTTATTATGCAATGAGTTGAAGAAAAATATTAGAAATATTCCATACAATAATATTCAAATTATGGGTGAATATATAATACTACATCAAGGAATAATTCAAATACCTGAAGAGGTATTTGAATCTACCAACCTAGACTGACTTGGGAGCTAACTCAGTGTGGGAAAATCACCACTAGAGATAACTAGTGCAACTCCATATGACTAAATTAGTTAATAACCAGTTAACTGAAGAGGCTAAGTGAAAAAAGGATCACAACCAATTAACTGAAGAGGGTAGGTGAACAAAGGAGCCTATATTCCCTTGAATCATGCAAACTAGCACTAGAGACACTGGAATTGATCTAACTAATGGGGATCAAAGCACAACTAGACATTACTGAATACCTACTGGAGTCAACTACTGGACACTATTGGTGACACTTTGAGTGGGTTCCTAAATTATAGGGATTGATCCCTGGAGCACCAAAATGCATGCAGGAAGACATAATAAGTGGTAGATGTCTAAAAGATGTGTCTCCCATGCACTGGTGAAGTGATGAAGACCTATAAGATAGGGAATAAACACATATACTTATGTGGGAAAAGGGGGTATTAATATTAATCCTAACACCCCCATTTAATCATAACATTGGACAACCCGGGACCTGATAACTAAGACCAAAGGTCACCCATTACAATCTAAATGTAAAAATTATTTATCCATTTAAAATGAGGAAAAAGGAAAAACCACATGGAGAAAATCCTTCCTAAAAAGTGTATATGGCACATAATTTAAATGAATATATTCACTCCATATTTTTCTTCACTTTAATAAGTGGAATGTACTGCTTCTTGGTGAAAAACTTTGTGTAGTTGTTGTAGATTCCTTGATCATGTTTTAGTTTTCCAATGCTGTGTAGATAAAAAACATGAGGAGAAAGCCCTTGAAGCTCATCTTCTAGTGATGAAGGAGAAACATATGAATTCTTCTTGATGTGACAACATAAAACATCATATCTAAACATAAAATCATATATGGAAAATATATATGTGCAATCATCTCCTAAACAAAGAACATCAATGAAACCGACAGGATCAATTTCTAGTGTAGTTGCATAATGGTGAACCCGATCATGAACCTTCTTTCCAAACTATTGTGAAACCTTTATAATTATGTAATATATCTCATTATGATCTAAAATATCACAATTTAATTCATATGTATCATCAAACAACCAAGGTATAGTGAATCCAAAATCCGGTTGAGTCACGGTAGAAAAACTAGGTGCAACTAGTCTACATTGACAATTGGGAAAATATGGAGAGTATAAGGATCTAAAATTTGACATAATAAAGGTTATATCAGATAAAAATGTATGTAAAATCATACCATATATATATAATGATAAGGAAAACCACCCAATGACAAAAAACAAAGTCATGATAACAACTTTCACCAGTGATATAGTATAGGAAACCATGAAATTGTCTAGTTTATCAACTGAAGAATTTGGGAGTTGTAGGGTATTCTGAGCATAAAATGGATGGGATAGGGGTGTAAAAACCTGAATATCATCCTGAAAATAATATTCTAAATTATATAAATAATAATATTAAGGGATTTTGAAATATTTTGATGAAGGCAAGTCAGAAACTAGTGATAAAAACTAGTATTGAAAGGAGATGGATTTGGGAGAATGATAGGTGTCTTTTCCAAGGGAGGAAAAGAGATTTATGATTTTGATATATCAAAACGAGTATCAAAATAATATACATCAGGAAACTACTTTATTATAGAAACCAAATCATGACAATAATTACCTTTGAATTGCATAGTGTCATAGTGCCCCTGGGCATCAGTAGAATTTTCCCTTCCTTATTTTATTGCAAAATATGGAACATCAATGTTGTTCCTTTTGAGAAATTTAGTCATGATGTCCATATTGTTTTTAAAGCAATATTTTTCATTGTGAGAAGGTTTTATGCAATAGGTACACTTTGATATTCCTTTCTTGTTTCCCTTCTTCTTGGAATTTGAGCCTTCATCAATAGAGTAAGAACCTTCATCTTCAGAGTTTGACTTTGGATTCTTCAACACATGAATCTTTGAGGTTTTTAGAGTCCCCATTTGAATCAGCTTGAATTTCTCTTGAGTGAGAGAGTCTATGAATGCATCCAGGGATGGAATCCTCTAATTTTGAACTGCAAGCTTAGTAGCATGGGATGTTGACAAAAAAGCTGAGCTTTCCAGACCCAACTTCGATAGGATGGAGAGGATTAATTTCTCTTCTTTATTCTCAATCCCACACTGTTTGAGAAAAATCACTAGTGACTTAAACTTGGTGATGAATTCCTCAATGGTTTCAAATTCACTAATTGGTCTCAATGAGATTAATTCATTCTCCAATTGATGTCCTCTAAGTTCATCTTGATTTCCAAATAGGGATTCAAGTTTGATCCACACTTCATTAGGGATTGTTAAGCCATAAATATTAGAAAAGAAGTTCCAGGGAGAGGGAGAGATAGAGAAAAAAACAATCCATAAGCTTCATCCTTCCTGTTATGCCACCTTGCTTTTTCAACAACTGCATTAGGCGATTTCTAAGGCTATAATAAATCTATAGAGACCTCTGTTGCACAACATTATCTCAATCTTGGATTTCCATTCATGATAATTGAAGAAATTCAAGGTTACTATCTTAGATATATCCATTCTTTGTTGTTGTGCTTCTAGTGAGAGAACTGAATACCTGCACAAAACTAGAAATAAAATTTTTGTTAGTGAAATCAACCTCTACTTCGACACTACACGCATTTTCTGGGGGCACACGCCTAGATAGACTTCTCTGGACAGAATCCAGAGGGAGTAATGCAATTATTCCAGGATTTATGTGGAACTCAAATTATTCTATTGCATCAATGGAAGTATATGAGGGAAATTAGAATAGCCTGACCAGTCTCTGATACCATATTAGATTCTAATAGGCAGATCTTGGGACAAAAATAATGTTCACATAGATTGCACAAGAAAATTATAGAGAAGAATAATTGCTATTACACAATGAGTTGAAGAACAATATGAGAAATATTCCATACACTAATTATTACATTATGGGTGCATAAATAATAAAACATCAATGAATAATTCGAATACCTGAAGAGGAATTTGAATCTACCAGCCTAAACTGACTTAGGAGCTAACTTAGTGTGGGAAATCCACCACTAGAGCTAACTAGTGCAACTCCAGATCACTAAAATAGTTAATAACTAGTTAACTAAAGAGGGTAGGTGAACAGAGGCTCACAACCAGTTAACTAAAGAGGGTAGATAAACAAAGGAACCTATATTCCCTTGAATCATGCAAACTGGCACTAAATACACTGGAAGTGATTTAACTGATGGGGACCAGAGTACAACTGGAAATGACTGAATACCTACTGGAGTCAACTGTTGGAAACTGTTGGTGACATTTTGAGTGGGTTCCTAAATTATAGGGAGTGATCCTTGGAGAACCAAAATGCATGGAGACAGGTGCAGTAAGCGGTAAATGTATAGTAGATGTGTCCTCCATGCACCGGTGAAGTGATGAAGACCTCCTAAGCTAGGGAAATAAAAAATAGACTTATGTGGGAAACGGGAGGATTAATAATAATACTAATAGGATATTTAATATTTTTTCCATGTGCTCTGTAATTATAAATATCAAGAATACATATGTTAGAGGGTTGCATTCCCATGCTCTTGAATAACTAGTTTTCATAGATTTGGCTTCAATCTTGAAGTAGCTTTATATCAGATTTGTGGGATGTTCTATGAGTTTGATGATGTTGTGAACTCCATATATTATTTTTTAATCTGTAATTTCATGTCCTCATGCTATGTGGCTTGAAATCGAAGAAATACATATGTGAAACACTTGCAATTCCATGCTATTAAATCACTAGTTTCCATGTATTTGACTCCCATACTGAATGAGTTGTATACCAAAATTGTATGAAGGTATTTATATGATGTTTAATACTGTTGGGGAATAAATTTTTATGCTGTATATGGTATCTATATTTCACATCCTTATCTGAACCTTTAACTTTACCTTTCATATGTCAAAATCGAGCTAGTTATGCAATTTCCCCATAAGCAATTTCCCTGAAAGTGGTCATGCAAGCACTTTACAATAAGTTTACTGAGATAATACACATGATTAATTAAAGTATCCTATGTATGATATTAATACCCATATTCTATTCTCAAATTTAGGATGGTTGTACTTCATTTGGAGAGCCAAAAGTGTCATATACCTTTGGGTGTTTTAAAATTGATTTCATAGTGTTTTTGTCCTTCTTTCCCTATGGCCAAAAACAAGTCACATAAGAATTTTGAAAGTGTATGAGAATTAATATTATGCATTATGATGTAATAATATGCATAAATCTCTTCCATACATAATTTGAAGTCATTTGGGTGCATTTGGGTCAACTTGGGTTTCATTAGTCTAAAGCTAGAAATTGGACAAAGTTGTCCAAAATTGAGTAACATGTAAAAATGAATTTATGATTAGAATTTTGAGTGTATGAGGTATTTTATTATGTTTTAAATCCCATAATATACCTCCATAATAATTTAGGAAAGTTTAGGTGGTGTTTGAAACCAAACCAAGAAGGACTAGTTGACCACATTTTCTTAGTAAATTTGCATTGTTTCTACTTAACCAAAAACAAGGTTGAAAAGGTATAAATTCAGATTAAAAGTGTCCATAAAAAAACTTGGGATGTTTTAAGACTCACCATACCATTTCATTTCAAATTCAGGACCATTTGGTGAAAGTTGGAACCCTCTAGAGTCATGACTAGTTAAGCTAAAATTTGCTCAAATTGTAATTTTCTCCAAAATTCAGACATTACAGTCATATCAGAGCATGGTCCTTGCACATGTGCATTAATAAAATCCATTGCATAAAAATTTTCAGCCATGTATTAATATTATTATGAATCTTCTGAAGATGATTATGAGCAATATGAAAAATAATGTGAATGGTATGAGGAAGAGTTTCCATCTTGCATCACTTCTTACAATTTCATAAGGGGTGATGGTTATTATTATGAACTTGTGTATTATGAATATTTATGTGTCAAACCACTGTGATATAATCCTCTGGATGAATTAAAAATATTGAGAGAAGCATGTAAAACTTTACCCCAACAATATTAAGCATATCTTAATGTGATGGTAGAGGCATCTAGTCCTACCCTTTTGAATACTTGCTAAGTGGGTGTTTGGAGATAGGACTAATAGTGCATATGTGGAATCGTTGAAGAAAACTAAGCCTACTAGTGAAAAGAGCAAATATTTATCCTACCCTATAAATGAGGAAGCTATAAACACTTATAAGAACATCATGTGGAAGAAATTTTGCTCTAAAGGAGATGAAAAGAGCTTATATACACCATCAAAGGAAGATGCATATATTCATGAAGTGGATCATCAATCACCTCGAGGTGATTGCATATAAGAGCATGAAGAAGAAGGTGACAACAAGCACACAATCCTTACTGATGGGTGTCGTGCAAATAAAATAGAATATATTTATGGATCCTTGAACTATGAAGGAGTACCTACTGATGGGTGCTCACAACTCTATGTTGGTGACATAGAGACCAAACTTGAAAATGTTTCTGCAATACCAAGTTATCATAATCATGAATATGAAGACCTTGTGACAGGTAACAAAGAACCAATATCAACTTCCCCATCACACTTTATATTCAAGAAGTTGATCAAATCAAGAAGAAAGAAGAAGCAAAGGTTCACTCTCATGAACCATCCTTCATTGAAGGGTATTTGAATATGAATGAAATTAATATCCATGAGGCCCTTAGAATACTCCATGAAACTCAATCATTGGTATCAAATTCTTGTTGGAAATTTTATTCATTGGAGGATCCATCCTTCCTTGAAGACATGGAGAAGATTCAAAAAGAAATGTGCAACATCAAAGGTAATTTGATGTATTTGATTTTTGATAGAAACAATGTGATTGAACTTAGTGAATGGTTACATGAAGCATACTTTAATAATAATGAGTATATTCATAAGCTCAAAGTTCAAAATGAGCAACTTCTTGAGAGGTTGAAAGATACATGTTCTTCCTCCTATGTTTCAGATTTTCATATGGTAGATTGCTTGGAGGATTCTCATGACATGATAGATCATGAGAAGCATGGAAAATTGTAGGTTCTTGATGAGTTTGAAGATGGGATTGATGAGAGACAATCACTTGTTGTGGTGTAAGAGGAGCTTGAGCTTCCTCTTGATAATGGTTACACACTTTTGGAAGCAGTGCATGATTCCACTACCTTCGAACCAACTTATGAGGAAAGTGTCACACTTTTGAGGGAGATGCATAAGCCTAACCCTATGGATCCTTCACATGATGAAGTTTTTGCACTTTCTAATCCTTTCTTTCTCCTACATCCTATGCTTCCATATTTTGCAACATTCATCCTAATGAAGTATGGGTGAAATTTTTCTTTTTGATGGTGCCACATGAAGACTATGGATTTCCTGTCTCTCCTTTTGGATGATGACATGACTAGAGTGTCATCTTATTTACATTTACAGTAGCATCCTTTATTACATTATGATGATATACATATTCATGGGTGTATTGATGATACTTCTTTGAGCCACTTGAAGTCTTCATGTTTTCTTTGCTCCTTATTTGGCTCAGATTTTGGTAGAGGTTCTTCATTCACTTCTTGGATAAAAGAACACATGGCTGATTATTATTTTGATGCATCTTAGATTCGTTTGGAGCATCATTATATGACATGGGATCCTCACATATGTCATTAGAGAAGATTTGATATAATACTTGATGCGTGTGTGTATGGGCCACATGATGGTCTACTTACTTGGATGTACAAGCACTTTCATGATCCTTTGATGAGGTCCCTTCTTGATTTACAATTGTATTATGTAGTTATGTACTTTAATGATCTATATTTTGTACTCATGATGTTTGGAAGGGTGCATTACAAGCAACGAGATATGGGTATTGCTTGGTTTCAAATTTTGGGAAAACAAGCAATATGGGATATTAATTCACCACTTGAGAAGGCGATTGTAATCAGATTAGAGAAGTAGCAAGCATGGTGGTTCCTCTTTGAAACATTCTTGGTGTTAGCACTCCAGGAAACTCTTCTAGGTTGCAGCTCAAAGATTCCTGGTAACTTTAATATTTTATTAATGATGGGTAATATGTATAAAGTTGGATGACTTAATCAAAACTCACTCATTCAAAACATGCATAAAAACACTCAGATAGAAAAGGATTTTAACCACTACTGTTCAAAGAGTTTATAAAAGCTAGATGTATGTAGAATTCTTATTATGCCAACAAACTCATACACAAAGCATATATGAATGGCTAATCACAATAAGTAAATGATACTTTCTATTCAATTCATAAATACAAAGATAGCATGATAGCTATATGGCATTAGACAAATAGAACAAACATGAAATGAACATCCAAGTGCAAGTACAGAAAGGTAGAAAATGAAATCTGAACATAAATGGCAAAATAAGCTTATATTACTAGCATGAAATGATAAGTTTGAGAGTAAAAGTATGAAAAAATCTCCAAAGTAGAACCCTTTGTGCTACAGAAGTCACAGGCTTTATAGCCTTTACAAATTATTCTAGATCCTGAAAAATTGGATCGAATTTACTAAAAATAGACAGTCATAAATATTTTCTAGAAAATATTGAAAGATCCTATTTTGATGGTCAATCTCCATATCTCCAAAAAATTTCCTCATCTTAAAACTCTTCGATAGTTGCAGTAGAAACTGAAGGAGAATTGGATCTTGCCATTTGTCACCCCTTACCAAAGTAGGTAGGAAATGCGATCTTATTTACCTTGCTGGAACCTCCAACACTGAAACAAAACCTTAATATTGATGCCCTTAATTATTATCTAGCATTATAAATCATCCTTGTGGTGTTTGGATCAGCAAAAGTCAGTTTTGTGCAAACACATGATTCTATGTAATGTTTTGTACTTTCGGTGGCTAGGAAAGCAAACATCTGAGCATGTAAGCTACCGAAAGCTCTATTTTTAGTGGCTAATGAACAATTGAGGTTTTATCCTAAGCCACCGAAAATCCTGTTCTAACACTTAACCAAAATTGAAACCATCACACTTTACCCTAATGCCCTAAAGCTTCAATGTTGTCCCTCTGGTGTCTCTGTAACTTGCATAGGGTTTGGGATGGTAGTAGAATCACAGGTTGCCTATGGATCATAAAGACTCGTTGCTACCTCTGCTAGGTTTTCTAGCTTATGATGTGCTTGCGACTGAGGGATTGAATTTTTGTCTGCAACTTTGACACCCTGATTTTCCTATAGAGCCTGGTGTTGTCCTTAATTAACCTGAGATTGCTTTCTTCGAGCTTGGTATACTTCCTTTTTATTTCTTGAAGAGAGTCATACAATTCAGCATTTCTTTTGGTTAATATTCCATTGGTTCTTTTAATTTCTCTCTCCAGAACTTCTAGTTCATACACTTGCCTTAGCAGTTGGTTGATCTTCTGGGATCTAGGTTCTTTTGGATTGCTAGATGAATCCTCTACCACTTTTTTTCCTTGATCCTCCTTTGGTGTAGGTGAGGGAAGATCCTCATGCCCTGCTGCAACCTGATTTGCTAGGTCAGCTCCCTATTCTTCTTCATCCTCAGAATCAGTGTATGGCAAGTTGAGGACATTTTTGTTTTGTGAAGAAGCCTCCTCTTTCTTTGTCTTCTCACTGAAATATAGATTCCTTTTGGCATTATTAGTCTTATAAGCTGGAGAGGTTTGATCAAATTCAATTGGAGAGATGGATCTCCTCTTCCCCTTTCCACTTCTGGGAGTAGAAGACTTCTTTGAAGAAGACCTCCTTTTGTCCTTTGGCTGCAACCCTGTTTCAAATTCATTCCAGAATAGGAAGTATGTCTAGGCAACGTTCCTCCTTTGCAGCAGCTCAAAAACAATTAGTTTGATTAAGCCATGATGAGATAATCTTCCTGCAATTTTGGTTGGCTTGGCTCTGACTTGATGAGCCATTTTAGTCAATATTTTGTAGAGGTAAAATGGCAGATTCAAGGGGATATTTCCAGTGAAGTGATTCATTAATTTGAAATGGTAGATCATTACCCTATTGTATCTTCCCTCACAGGTTATGTAGACTAGGATTGACTTCAATAGGTGCTGCCATTTTTCCTCAAGACAGGATGTAGGGATGCTCTTCTTCCATACAATATTTTTGTGCTCAGGTTTAAGGTAAGACCTAAATTCAACATTCCTTGTGACAATGGTCTTCAACCAATTTTCCCCAGTCCTTGGAAGCTCTGTCACTTCAGATATAAGAGCTTCATCCACTTGGAATTCTTCCTTGCCGATCACTGCTTTCATGCCATCAAAGGTGAGAGCAAAGGATTCTGCTACTTGCTGATGAAATCCTTGATTTTTTTTCACAAAACCTGTAACATCCTACGTCTTTGAACAACTGACATACCTTTGGGTGTGATTCCAGGTAATCGATATCACCCAGCTCTTTCCTTAGGGTAGGTTCTCTTCTCTTTATTTTATGGACTGCTTCTCTGCACCACAATTTGAAAATTACAACTTTGGAGAAGGCAACACAATGCGGGATTAGTGAAGCTTGGGCTCAGCGAGGACACAGGTAAGGAATGAGGAATGAATTTAATGGGATGTCCTGATTTTGAGGGATATAGTTGGCAATTGAGATTTGAAAAGGGTAATGGTTTAGCTGATGAGACTCGCAAACTAGAAAGTACATGGAACGTGGTCATTTGGACTAGAAATACAATGCTCGTGGTAATTAGATCACAGATATGGGACAGGTGTAGGGAAAATAGGGTTTGGGATTAGATAGGTCACCTCAATTTCATAAAAACACTTCTTACCAAATCATGATTGACTGTCGATCCTATCTTTTCGGTGGCTAATGGTTTAATTATAGTGCTTTCATGCTGACGGTTGTTGAGTGTGAAACACGTGCTAACCATTTTAACTTCCTTGCAATTTTGGTGGCTAAAGTAGCCCCAAATTTCATTTTTAATCTATAGAAAGCTAGGCTTTTTGGTGGCTAATGAACAGTTGAGATGTTCCCCTAAGACACCGAAACCTGAGATTTGATTTTTTATAAGAAAAATAGAGTCCAAAGTGTTTTAGACTTTATTAAATACCACAAGCTCACAATGAGCCTTAAAATCTTCAAAAATGTTTTTTTTACTTCCTATCACTACATAAAATAATTTTTCTAAGTCTAGTTTATTAAGGAGATAACATCTGGCTTCTACTTGGGGATGGAAACCTCCATGTGAGGTTCCAAGAACCACAGATCAAATTCCTTTCCTGAAAAAACAAAAATCAAACCTATCTTCTAGTGTTCCATTGGGCATGGAGTTATTTTACAAAAACAAAAACAAAAATGATATTTACAATGACAAGGCTTTGAAGCCTTAGATGAAATAGAGTTTCATAAATCGCCCATTGATTGGGCCATCAAACATCCCTTCAACTTCCAAACTTTGCAATTTGAAAGTGTTGTTCTGTTGAACTTGATTTATCACAAAAGGACCTATCCACATAGAATCAAATTTACTGTGCTTTCCCTTGTCTTGCCTGACAGCATCCCATTTCAGAACCCAGTCTCCAACCTGAAAATTGTCCACCTTTGCTTTCTTGTCAAAAGTATTTTTTATCTTATTTTGGTGAGCTTCTGAATTTTCCACCAATTGTTCTCTAACTTGCTGCAACTCAACCAAATCAAGCATTCTTCTTACCATGTCATTTGGTTCCTCCTGTTCCTCTTGAAAGAACTTGGCTACTGGTAGAACTAGTTGAATGGGGAAAATAGCATCAGTACCATAAACCAATTTAAAGGAGAATTCCCTATGGATTTTTTGTCGGTCACTCTATTAGCCCAAAGAGAAAACTTTAGTTTAGAATCCCAACTCTTCTGATTCTCCTCCAATAGTTTTCTAATGATTCTAACTAGAATCTTATTGGATGACTCAACAAAGCCATTTCCTTGAGGGTAGTAGGAAGTATAATGCACCAATTGAATGCCCATTGACTCACACATGTTAACCAATGCACTGACTTTAAAAGATGGTGCATTATTAGTCACTAGTCTTTCAGGGAAGCCAAATCTGATAAAGATGTTTTCATATAGAAATTTCATGATGACTTAATGAGTGGCATTTCTTGTGGGGATTGCCTCTATGCACTTGGTGAAATAATCAGTGGCTACTAGGATCCACTTGTACTGACCTCTAGATGAAGGGTTAATATCACCTATGAAATCAAGACCTCACTGCTGGAAAGGACCATTCACTACAATAGGTATAAGGGGAAAATATTTGAGCTACTGCTTTCCTATGAATCTTTGGCATTTGTCACAATATTTCACAAAGGTACACACCTCAGAGAAAAAGACAGGACAATAGTACGTAGCCCTTCGAATCTTGTGGGTTGTAGTTTTCCAGTAATGATGGCCTCCACATATTCTTGAATGGAATTGATGCATGAATTGAAATGACTCTTCTTTATCTAAACATCTCAGCTAAATAACATAAGGATCTTTCCAATACAACAGATTTTTAATTATGCAAAATTTAACAGACCTAAGCTTAAGATCCCATGCTTGAGTCTTGCTAAGTTTAGGGGGAACTTCTAAATTTTGCAAAAAATGAATAATACCTGAATACCACTTACATGAAGACAAATTCTCAACCACCTGTTGACTGTCATGCTTCTCTTCTACTGCCACCTCTGTCTGCAAGTTTGCTGAACTTATACCAATGAAATTCATGCCTAATAGATCACAATTTTCTTTAGCCATAAGCTTAACTAGGCCTTGGCCTTTTACTATATTGGTGGGCTTTAATTCTATGTCAAACTCAATCAACTTTGCAATACATTTGGCTCTCTTGCCATCAATGTCAAGCTGGGTTAAGACATCCTTCACAGAAGATGAAGGGACATAGGTAATGACCTTTGTGTGTAGAATATAAATTCTGAAAGCTTTCAATGACTTAATGAGAGCATAAGCTTGTTTTTCAATAAGATCATACTTCAGTTCAACATCCCTCAATGTTTTGCTGAAGAAAGCAATAGGGTGATTAAGACCTTCATCATCTTTCTGTAAAAAAAACTATCGCCACTGTATCATAAGAAGCAAAAGATAAAATATAGAAGCCATTGGTATAGTTTGGACTGATTAGAGTGGGAGCTTCCATGATATCCTACTTGATGGCTTCAAAAGAGTTTCTTTCATTTTCTGTTCATTTGATTTCAGATTCCTTCCTCAACATAGAAGTTATGTGCTTCACTAACTCAGAAAAATTTGGAATAAACCTCCTGACAAAATTTATCTTACCGATGAAATATTGAATATCCTTTTTTGACCTAGGTATGGATAACTTCTGAATTGCTTCGACCCGAACATGATCAATCTTCACACCTTCTGCTGAAACTATGTGACCTAGGAGTTTGCCCTCCTTGAGAGCAAATTGATACTTTTTTGGGTTCAGAGATATCCCAAACTGTATGCATTTCAGAAAAAACCCTTCTTAAGTGTTGCAAATGTTCTTCATAACTGTTTGAGTATACAGTGAGGTCATCAAGATATATGAGAACAAACTTGTCTTTTAATCCCACAAAGCTATGTCCATGGCCCTTTGAAAGGTGGCCCCAACATTCATCAGCCCAAATGGCATCTTGGCATACATGAAGGTACCCCAAGGAGTGGTAAAAGTAGTTTTTTCTTCATCATCAGGGTGTACAAAAACTTGATTGTAGCCTGAGAAGCCATCTAGAAAAGACATGACACTGGCTCTTGAAACTCTTTGCAACAGATGCTCCATCTTGGGTAAGGGGTAGTTGTCTTTCTTGGAGCATTTATTTAGGTTTCTAAAATCAACACATAACCTGATCTCACCATTTTTCTTCCTCACTATTACTAAATTTGCAATCCATTTAGAATACCTCAGTGGGATTATGATTTTAGCATCAAGGAGCTTTTTGATTTCTTTCTCGATCATAGGAAGTAAGAGAGGAATGATATGCCTTCAATTCTGTTTGAAAAGGATGGTTTCCTTTTCCAGGGGAATTCTATGTTGAATGATATCTGTATCATATTTCTTCAGATCACTGTAGTCCCAAGCAAATATATCAGCAAATTCTTTCATAAGACTGCAAAATTATGACCTCTGATCAGCAGTCAACTTAGTATACAAATTTATGAATCTAGGATGACTTTGGATACCTATATTATGCTCATCGACAGTGGGGTCTTTCGAAGGGGACATCATTATGGTAAAAAATATTCTCAAGACGTACTAGACCCCGAGGTATATGATTGCTTGGAAACTGAACAATATTGTGTTTACCCATTTTCCCCTTCAACTTAGGCTCCTGGGATTCCTCTGCATTTATATTTTCTTGGTCAATATGCATATCAGAAAATTCATCAACAACCTCAAGAAATATACTAAGTTTATCATCATCCTCAAATACTTTCCAATATTTAACATTATCAGGTAGGGATGGCCTATACTTGACTTGGATTTCATAGTTCAATTTAGGAGGAATAGGAGGAATGAACATACTGGAAGAGACAGCAAGGGAATCATCTAGATGGTTCATAGCTCTAGGTATATAGGAAATGTCAAAAAACATGAAAGAGTCCCTAAGTTTCCATACCTCATCTCTGTATGCCTTTAGCCTGAAATTCTTTGCTTGAAAAGTGTTGTTCACCTGCTGTATGATGAGATATGCATCTCCAAATATCTTCATACACATGATTCCTATCTCCTTAGCAGCATTTACTCCCAATAGCAAAGCCTCATACTCTGCTATATTGTTAGTAGTCTTGAAATCAAGTTTATAAGACAAATGAATAGTCTCCTTTGAGGGAGAAATCAAAACTACACATGCACCTGCTAAGGATTGAGTACTGGCCCCATCAAAAAACATGATCCAGACAGAGGTGGTTACTTCTTTAGGTTGCTGATAGGTAGGCTTTATGAGCTGCATAGCTACTGGCTAAGAATAATCTATTTGCAGAATACATGCCCCAAAGTCTATGTCCAATGCATAGATGGGATGGTTTATAGAATTTCTTTCATTACTGATGATGTAGGAAAGCTGGTTTTCTCTGTAGAGTCTCTTGGTTTCTCCTCCAAACATCAGAATTGTAGCATAAGTAATGTCCATCTGTAGGGTACCACCTAGCCTTTTACTCCATGAACGAGACAAGAGGAGGCCAAACTTGGGTAGGATATAAACAACTACTACATCCATCACTATGCTTTTTGAAGGAAGATGGGAGAGGTTTATGACAAGGTATATTATGAGGCCTAGGAATTTGACCTTCCTAGAGTCAAAAGAGAAAATATCATGGTAAGGTTTGGTGATGCTGAGCCCATGCTCATCCATCACTACTTTTGGCATAAGATTGTGGGATGCTCCTAAGTCCATCAAACAATTGTGAAGGATATTGTCATGGATGTTCAAGGATATATAGAAGGGTGGACAAGACTCATCCAGTTCTTCAACCATAGGACCTAGGGTTACTATGGGCTTATCATCTTGCAAATTCACAAAGTCAACATCTACGGGTGTCCTTGGTTGAAGAGATTTCAGTATAGATGACTGAAAATAATCATTCTCCATAAGCTCTATCAAGGGAAAAGGGATTTTCAGTTTCTGAATTTCTGATTCAAGATTGAAAGAGTAAGACAATTTGTCGGAAGTTCTTATCTCATGTGGTGGAGCTTTAAGCTGGATTTGATCATGGACTGATGGATGCAATGGTCTTTGCTACTGTTTTGAAGGAGAAACCATCTTCTTTGCAGGAGAAACATACTACTTTGTAGGGACATGATTCTTCTTTACAGGAGTAACAATCAAAGGTTTTGGAGCAGCAGGCTTGGACCTAAAATTGTAACCTCCTTTATCATCTACCTGATACAAGGGTTCTTCAGTGATCTGCTCATTCATGAGGTCTTCCTCATAATATTCTTGTGTCAAGAAAGAGGGATCAACTTCATCTTCCATGCAATTGATATTGTCTTCTGCTTCTCCTTCTCCTTGAGTAAACTCTTGTTCTTCTTCTAACACAACATTTTGGAAAGGGGCTCTGATTCTTTGCTTCTCAACTGGATTCCTATCCCTTTGGAGGATTTGAGCCTATGGGTTATTTCTTCTGTAAGGGAAAATATTAGGGTTTCTGGGAGCAAATTCATTTGGCCCTTTACCTCTTACAAGTAGTTGACCTTGATATTTAAGTTTAGACATTTCAGCTGTTAAGCTGTCCAACATCTTGGCCATTTTTTCCATTTTGGTTTCTGATGAAGAAATATCTAAAGGTTGCTTCTTCATGTCCACTTTTCCCTTAAGTTTCTGAGATGCAACAATATTAGACTCAACTTCAAGGGTATAATATTGCATGAGTGATAAAGAAGTAGATATTATTTCTCTGAGAAGAAGTTAGAACTTGGAGTCAAAATCATTTGCATAAGTGATTTTGGCTGAAGTCTTTGTAGGTTTGATCTCAACAGGTATCTTGCTGAACATTTTGTTAAATATTTTTGTAAAATTTGAAACAAACTCACCATTATCTCTCCTCAAATTGATAAACGCTATTATATATTAAAGGTGGTCTCTTCTTTCTCCCCAATGCTTCAAAAATATGTCATCTAGAGCTTCAGTGCCAGCTACTGATCGAGCAGGTAACTCTTTGAACCATTTCCTAGCCTGACCATCTAAGCTTTGCACAAAAAACCTAGTCCACACATCCTCTTGTTCAATGTTTATATTCTCAGCATAACTGTAGAATGCCTCTAAATGTTCTTTAGCTGTAAAATATCCCTCCCTAGTAAACTTAGGCATATATTTTAGATAATCTCTAGTAGGCATAGCAGAAAGGGGGTTAGGAAAATTTAGAGGGGCATATCTGGAAATGATGATCCTTTCCATCTTAGTCAGAGGGGAATCCATATTGGATGTGGTTATGGAAGGATCAAAAGAAGATTTTGCTGGTGTGGGTGGTAGATATACCCCAGTGGAGTTTCTAGGAATCAGATCTACAAAAGAAGAAGTGCTTGAAGAGGCCTCAACTTTCAAATTTTCTGATTCACTTATAATTTTCTGAGAAATAGATGCTCCAGTAGAAGAATATTTAGAGGGAGGTATATTTGATACAAAATAATAAATACCTATAGAAGTACCTGATGTAGATCCCCTTGTAGATCTGGGAGTCTGCCTTTGTGAAGCTCTTCCTCTCCTTATAATCTATTCAGGATCTGAAATAGGTGTCATTGGTGGCCTTTGTGGATTTGTTCAGGTACTTGGTATTCTCGAAGACACCTTGTTCCAATGGAGTCACCATATAGATGATTACAACCAGGATAATGTCCACACTTTGTATATCATCAAAGCTGGATCTATGTCGTCTCTCGGGGAAGCTGAACTTCCATCTCTTCTACCCGGCAATGGCGCCAATTTGTTAGCACTCCAGAAAACTCTTCTAGATTGCAGCTCGAAGATGCATGGTAAATTTATTATTTTCTTAATGATGGGTAATATGGATCAAGTTGTATGACTTAATCAAAACTCACTCATTCAAAACATGCATAAACACACTCAGATAGACAAGTTTTTTAACCACTGTTGTTTAGAGAGTTTATAAAAGGTGGATGTATGTAGAATTCTTATTATGCCAGTAGACTCATATGCAAAGCATATATGAATGTCTAATCACAATAAGTAAATGATACTTGCTATTCAATTCATCAATACAAAGATAGGATGACAACTATCTAGCATTAGACAAATAGAACAAACATGAAATGAACATTCAAGTGCAAGTATAGAAAGGTAGAAAATGAAATCTGAACATAAATGGCAAAAGAAGCTTATATTACTGGCATGAAATGAGAAGTATGAGAGTACAAGTATGAAAAAAACTCCAAATTCGAATCCTTTGTGCTACATAAGTCACAGGCTTTATAGCCTTTACAAATTATTCTAGATCCTGAAAAATTGGATCGAATTTACTAAAAATAGACAGTCATAATTACTTTCTAGAAAATAGAAAAAGATCCTATTTTGATGGTCAATCTCCATATCTCAAAAAATATTCCTGATCTTTGAACTCTTCGACAGCTGCAATAGAAACTGAAGGAGAATTCGATCTTGCCATTTGGAAGACAAGTCACCCTTTACCAAAGTAGGTAGGAAATGCGATCTTATTTACCTTGCTGGCACCTCCAACACTTAAACATAACCTAAATATTGATGCCCTTAATTATTATCTAGCATATAAATCATCCTCGCGGTGTTTGGATAAGTGAAAGTTATTTTTTGCCTGCAAAAATATGCTTCTCTGCATTGTTCTATACTTTCGGTGTCTAGGAAAGCAAACATCTGAGCCTGTAAGCTACCAAAAGCTTTGTTTTCGGTGGCTAATGAACAGTTTAGGTGTTCACCTAATCCACTAAAAATCCTGTCCTAACACTTAACCAAAATTAAAACCAACACGCTTTACCCTAATTCCTTAAAGCTTCAATGTTGTTCCTCTGGTGTCTCTACAACTTGCATAGGGTTTGGGATGGCAGTAGAATAACAGGCCACCTCTAGATCATAAAGACTCATTGCTACCTCTTTTAGGGTTTCCATCTTATGATGTTCTTGAGACTAAGGGTTTGAATTCTTTGTCTGCAACTTTGATAGCCTGATTTTCTTGTAGAGCCTGGTGTTGTCCTTCATTAACCTGAGATTGCTTTCTTCTAGCTTGGTATACTTCCTTTTTAGTTCTTGAAGAGAGTCATACAATTCAACATTTCTTTTGGTTAATATTCCATTAGTTACTTTAATTTCTCTCTCCAGAACTTCTAGTTCATAAACCTGCTTTAGTATCTTATTGATCTTCTTGGATCTGGGTTCCTTTGGCTTGCTAGATGAAGCCTCTGCCACTTGTTCTCCTTGATCCTCCTTTTGTGTAGGTGAGGAAAGATCTTGATGCCCTACTGCAACTTGATTTGCTAGGTTAGCTCCCTGTTCTTCTTCATCCTCAGAATTAGTGTATGGCAAGTTGAGGACATTTTTGTTGTGTGAAGAAGCCTCCTCTTTCTCTGTATTCTCACTGAAATCTAGATTCCTTTTGGCCTTCTTAGTCTTAGAAGTTGGAGAGGTTTTATCAACTCAATTGGAGAGATGGATCTCCTCTTCCTCTTTCCACTTCTGGGAGTGGAATACTTCTTTGAAGAAGACCTCCTTTTGTCCTCTGGCTGCATCCCTATTTCAAATTCATTCCAAAATAGGAAGTATGTCAAGGCAACGTTCCTCCTTTGCAGCAGCTCAAAAACAATTAGTTTGATTAAGACTTGATGAGATAATCTACCTGCAATTTTGGTTGGCTTGGTTGCGACTTGATGAGCCATTTTAGTCAAGCTTATGTAGAGGTAAAAGGGCAGATTCAAGGGGCTCCTGCTAGTGAAGTGATTCATTAATTTGAAATGGTAGATCATTACCCTATTGTATCTTCCCTCACAGGTTATGTAGACCAGGATTGACTTCAAAAAGTGTTTCCATTCTTCCTCAAGACAGGATGTAGGGATGCTCTTCTTCCATACAATACTTTTGTGCTCAGGTTTAAGGTAAGACCTAAATTCAACATTCCTTGTGACAGTGGTCTTAAACTAATTTTCTCCAGTCCTTGGAATCTCTGTCACTTCAGCTATAAGAGCTTCATTCACCTGGAATTCTTCCCTGTCGATCACTACTTTTGTGCCATCAAAGGTGAGAGCAAAGGCTTCTGCTACTTGCTGATGAAATCCTTGAATTTTTTCAAAAAACTTGTAACAGCCCGAGTCTTTGAACAATTGACATACCTCTGGGTGTGATTCCAGGTAACCGATATCACCTAGCTCTTTCCTTAGGGCAGGTCCTCCTCTCTTCATTTTTTGGACTGCTTCTCTGCACCTACAATTTGAAAATTTGAACTTTGGAGAAGGAAATACAGCGCGAGATTAGTGAAGCTTGGGCTCAGCAAGGACACACGCAAGGAATGAGGAATGAATTTAAGGGGATGTCCTGAATTTAAATGGGTGACATAAATGATAAATACTAATAAAATAAGGTGGCATGGGTTCATGAAGACACTTGGAAGCTTTTGGATCCTTTGGGTGACTAGATTTTGTGCACACTTGGAATATCTTCATCCAAATTCAAACACATGGGTAATGTAACATTATTGGAGGGTCAAGGAATTATAATTAGTAAGGGAGAGTAAATCCCATGGAAGAGGAAGAGACTAGAATACAATGTGTGCCACTTGGAAGGATATTTCATGCACTCTATGACAACAAATGATGAAATATTATATGACAAGTATGGAAAATTCAGACCTGATTGGAGACATATGAAACACATGACATGACATGGCTAAAAATATCCACTAATAGGTCAAATTTTGGAGTTATATGCATCCACTCGAATTGGAGAAATAATTGGAGCATGAAGAGGAAGACAAGTGTCACAAGAGTTGCTAAATCACTAAGATGAGTTGGAGGAATCCCATGGAGGGAAATTAGACCTTAGGAGGCCTCATGAAGTTAATACAAGGATTTAATGAGGAAGGATAATTAATTTTTATCATTTTTTAATTGGCATTTGGAATTTTGGAGAAATGTTTCTTTTCCATTGCACGATAAGTGTTCACTCTCCCTGCTTGTGAACCGATTTTGAGGGAGTTGGATTCCTTTCCAAGTTGTTTGATGGAGAGGAAATTAATAAATATCATTGGATATTAATTAATGTGTTTTATTTTCAGGTTGAAGGTCGAAGGTCCATATAGTCGAATTCTCATCTATCTTCCTATTCTCTCATTCCTTGTTCTCCATTCCCCCACATTCTCATTTGATGGAACACTTGTTGGAGTGGTGCTTGTAATTTTATAAGGATATTTGATGCCCAATGTTGGTTATATGATTTATGGATCTGTACTGTTGTTTCCATATTCTATGTAAGTCTAAATATCAAGAATACACATGTTAGAGGCTTGCATTCCATGCTCTTGAATAACTAGTTTTCATGGATTTGGCTTCAATCTTGAAGTAGCTTTATATCAGATTTGTATGAGGGATGTTATCTGAGTTCGATGATGTTGTGAAAGAAACATATGATTTTTTACTCTGTAATTTGATTTCCCTATTCTCTATGGCTCGAAATCCAAGAAATCCATATGTGAAACGCTTGCAATTCCATGCTATTAAATCACCAGTTTTCATGTATTTGACTCCCATACTAAATGAGTTGTATACTAGAATTGTATGAAGGGATTTAATGATGTTTAATAATTTTTGGGAAGAAATTTTTATTCTGTATATGGTATCTATATTTCACATCCTGATCTGAACCTTTAACTCTACCTTTCATATGTCAAAATCGAGTTAGTTATGCAATTTCCCCATAAGCAACTTCCATGAAAGTGGTCATGCAAATGTTGCACTTTATAATAAGTTTAATGAGATAATAGCCATTATTAATTACATTCCCTTATGTATTATATTCATCCCCATACTCTGTTATCAAATTTTGGAGGTTCATACTGCATTTGGAGAGCCAAAAGTGTCATCTACCCTTGGGGGATTTTAACATCGTTTTCCTATTGTTTTTGTCCTTCTTTTCCTATGGCCAAAATAAAGTTTCAGAAGCAATTGGAAAGTGTATGAGAATTAATATTATGCATTTGTATTTACTAATACCCATCAATATATTCCATACATAATTTGAAGTCATTTGGGTGCATTTGGTTCAACATGGGTTTCACTAGTCTAAAGATAGAAATTGGCCAAAGTTGTGCAAACTTGAGTAACATGTCAAAATGAATTTATGATTTGAAAATTGAGTATATGAGGTATTTTAGAATGTATTAAATCCCATAGTATCCCTCCATAATAATTTTGGAAAGTTTCGGTGGTGTTTGTAACCAAACTAGGGACTAGTTAATCACATTTTCCTAGTAAATTTGCATTGTTTCTCCTTAACCCAAAACAAGGTTGCATAGGTATAAAGTAATATAAAAAGTGTCCATAAACCAAATTTTTATTTTTTAAGACTCACCATGCCATTTCCTTTCAAATTCGGGACCATTTGGTGAAATTTGGAACCCTCTAGAGTCATGACTAGTTAAGCTCGAATTTACTCAAATTGTAATTTTCTCCAAAATTCCAAAGAACATTACGGTTGTATGTACGTGGAAATGCCATATGTAAACATGGAATAAGTGCACAAGAAACTGGTAACTTTGCATCATGAATATATTCTATTATTGATAAAAGACAATGTTCAAAATATCATAATCTTTTTAATATTATTATAATTTAAAAAATTGTATGTTTCTAAGTATTTTTATTAATATAAAAATAATTACCTACATTTTGATTTGCAATGAGTTGGATGATTTTCTCATTGATATGAAAACATAATGACATGCTTCCTTGTTAATACATACCAATTCAATAAAGACAAATGGGAAGCAATGTGCATATATCCTACACATAAAATTTAATTACAATTGCAAAGATAGTTATACCATCATTAGAATGAGAAAATGGAAATATAATTACAAAAGAGATAAGAATATATACTGCTAAGTAGATATAATACATATTAATATGCAAGCTATTTAATTAATGTGCAAGTAATTTATGATATAATCACAAACCAAATTGGTTAGATTCTATTGAGTTTAACAACGCTACTGAGAACTTAGCTTCGTTCATTTGATATTTTAGTTTTATCAACTAAAATCATCCTAAGAGTATATTATACCATATATTTATAGACTATAACATTAGGATATTAACCAAATAAATCATTTTCCACATTGAAAATAATTCATTTTAAAATTAAAAAGAAAAAAATAATGTTGTCTCCAATATATATAGCATGTATCAAGTAGTGTTATATGAACATGTCTATAATATAGAGGTTGAAGTAATTTAGATATTAAGATAAAGTAAAACATATTGGTTCTTACAATCACTATGGTATGTTTAGCCTCATGGAATATTTAGTTACATATGACTTAAAATTATGAGATGTTGTTATTTCATGTTCATATTCAATATGGTTTCATTATTTCATGTTTATATTAGAGACATGTGGCACGTAGTTATGAGATGCTACTGATTTAGGTTGATACTTGGTATGGTTTGGTTATTTCATCTTTTATTTAGTGAGATATGACACATAGTTATGAGACGTTGTTATTACTCAGTCTGATGTGTGTTACTTTATTTTGATATTACATGCAACTCAATAGGATAGTTATTCCGTATAATCATGATATATGACATGTAGTTATGATGTATTGTCGCATGTTCACGTGGTACCTTATTGTTTATGCATTATGTGTAGTGACCAAAGATATATGGTTTTTGATAGCATCATGAATGAAATTGTGTAATAAACATCGATTCATGATGAGTATTATTGACATGTAAAAATTTCATGCTAAAAGTGTTACATCTTATTACTTGATGAGAATATGTGAGAAGAAATTATATTATATTGAATTACAAGATGAGCATTAATCACTCTATTGGTGGTGAATACTGTGTTCCTTGATGTTCTTAGTAAATATGATGTGATGCAGTAACTGCTCTAGCTTTGTTGATATGATATGACCATGAAGCAAGGTGATATTGTATGTGTACTTGTTTGGCAATGATTAATGATTGACTATATGAATATGAGTGGAAATGTTATAGGAATCCTATTCTGCAGCCTTCGAGGCCAAGTAATTTTAGAAACCAAGTTCTCATGGGATCCCATAACCACGAGGGAGTATGGGATGGGGACATACTCACTCAGTAATACCTTGTTAGTTATGGTTCTGATTCCTAGTCAACCAAAATCCAGTGCATCCAATGAGGTGACCAAAATATAATGCAGACGATGAAGTCTAATACTAGAATTCTGCGGCTTGAGGTACACTATCTGTAGCGAGAGGTATATGGGCAAGGAATTATGATGCATGGAGTTGGTTTCCTTGGATGGATATGGAGGGATTCGGGTCCAACCTTTCGAGATTCCTGGTTGACCAAAATATAGTGCGCCCGATGAGGTGACTAGATGTGGCCAAAATCTGGGGTGACCAATGAGATCAAAATACATATCGAAAGTAGACTGAAATTCGATGCGTCCGATGAGGTCCATAGACCAGTTTAGCAATTATGCTAACCATGAAGCTTCCGATTCCTACTATACTATCCATGGATAGGTTACAATAGAGGGCTCATCCCATGGTGAGAGGGAACACTCGAATTGTTGGCATGGAGGGTTATGGAGGTTGCTCAGGTGGTATAATTCCCAAGCAGAGGGTGAGTAAGGAATGGTGGAGTTTTTCTGGGGGTGATGTGGTTCTTCCTCATTGAGTCGATTTTGATTTATTATCTATTTATTCTTATTGTTTATGTCATGTTTACGAAGTTTTTGATGAATTTAATACATAATTTGTATGAATGTTTGCATATTAGATCATAGATAACTAAACAAGAGCATGTTGTAATTAGGGCATTGAATGTGTTGGTGAAGGAGCAAATTCTTGCATGATGGCCACATGCAAAAGTTTTCATCTTCACAATAGTACAAACACACACACACACACTAATTAAATGATTTTTGTATTATGTTGTGATACTATTATGTGTTGTGAACCTTTCTCCATGGGGAACTTAACTTCGGGGTGAAGTTTCCCAAAGGGGGAGAGTATGTAACACCGTTAGAACTAACTAGGTATTATTATTATTATTATTATTAAACCTGGATTAGTTAATAAGGAGATATTAATATTATAGATAATATCAATTTCAGAAATAAAAAGAAAAATAAAACCAATAAAGTTTAATTAACAAATAAAACTTAGTTCAATTTACTAAGAATAGTTAGAAAAATTTATTGTGCATGGAATCCATGTGTCCATCATGCAAATTTATTTCAAATTAAATAAATGATTGAATTTCCTGCATAAATGGGGAAATTGGGGGCTGATGGATGTTTTTTTTCGGTTTTTAAGCTCTTTCTTTTGGGGGGGGGGGTTGGNGGATCTAGGATCTCAGTCTATGATTGAGGGGTTGGTTGGGAGGAGAGCAGTCCCCCATCTGTGGTTTCCATGCTATTTCGCTCGATGGTATGCTCCTTTTACTTCAGTCAACCAATGATTGGTCCAACTGTAAGTCATTATTGCAAGTAAATGTATGTACTCTTGATTTCCCTCATTATTTATTAATTTGGAATATTATTAAAAGCTTTAGAATTTGGTTATCTAGCAATTATCATTTTTTTATGGCTAATATTTCATAATTCCTAAATTTTGTATAATTTTGGATATAGGACCTTACAATTGGAACTACAGATAACAACTACCAAAACTACAGAGTGAAATACTGGAGCCATTAATTCCTGTAATTCATGACTACCGAAACTGCAAACAATGACTATCATAATTGTAGAGTGAACTACTGGATCACCTATATGTAACAACAATTACCGAAACTACCAGAATTCCTGTGGGTTTCAAAATCAATTGAATTGGACATCTTTACTAGTTAAAATAAGGAGTTGAAATGAACAAGACATGAATATAATGTTTTAGCAACACCACCATGACCAAGTCAGCCTCTGTTTCAATAGAAATGAGATGATGCCCATGTTTGGTGGCATATTTCCCACTTTGTTAATAAATTGGTTAGCTCAACCAATCTAAAAGTCCATTCATAAATCACAAATAAGTGGGATCAACCATTTCAAAATCCCAATCCAAAATATGAAAAAATCATCTCAACCAGACAAAAACCCATTTCGTAATGAACAAGTTGACTTTGAATGTAAAGATGAACAATATACATATGCTTTAGTTGGACACGTTTGAAGTGTGATTAGTGTGAGAAAAAGTATGTAAGCTTTGAGGCATGAAGAGGACTATGGATTGATTGAGCCTCTAAGGCACGATGAAGATGTCTATTTTTCTAATTATTTTGGGGATAAACATGTCTTGCACATGAACTAAACTTTGGAGTTGCAAATATGGACAAGTGTGATTATTTGAGTAGAGCTCTAAATATTGATATGTAATGAGAATTACTACTGAAATTTTAAAAAGAAAATTGTTATGGAAAATTAGTAGGCATTACAATAGCAAGATCCCAATAATCAAACCAACAAATTGACGATCGTTTGAGTGAATTAATATATGAAGAGAATGCAATGATCTAGTGAAATAAATGAAGTTGATTTCTAAGGAAACAAATATATGGGTACAAAAGTTTGCATAAGAATATGATGTTTCAACAGTATAGAGAAAAGTATAAAGTCTGCAAATGACATATTCATGATGAAATAATATGAATTATTCTACATGAAGTTACTGCAGTGTTGAGGGCATGTTATAGGAATCACATATGGTTGCAAGAATTATAGAACCAAGTAACTTTGATGTACAATGTAGTAGTATAAATATTTGAAAAGAGTAGTATGAATTTCTGTCTTGAAATAATTTGGAGTAATTATGAAATGAATTTTTGAGAAGACCCTCAATGTCTCAAGAGCAAGTTTGAAGAAATATGTGAAAAAAATACTAGATATTATGTGAAAAGCTTTGTGAACAAGGGTAGTAAACTACATGAAGTAGTGTTACATGAATGACAAAGATGATGTACATTATATGTTGATGTAAAGATATTTTGAGGACAATGTTGCAGCTATAGCATTATCTGAGACATTATTTGAAGACAACTTTATAAGGGATACTATAATCAAAGTTTGTTATAGGAAATGAATTTAGCTACAATAAAATGGTTTTGGTGTCATAAGGATTATTGATATCAATACATATTGTGGACTAAGAGATAAGTCACATATCGACATACAAAGAGTGAACATAGAGGTAATAAAGGACAAATTGAAGATTAAGAACATGATTGGTTTGAAAAGGACTTTACCAACATATATACAGTTGTTAAAAGATAGAAGGTAGGTGGAGTCCTATGCAATATTTGCTGAGTTGGTGCTCAACCAAGGGGATTGATGTCTCAAGTAAGTTGGTGCTTGCTAACAATGTAGCAATGGGTCAGTGCTCTTTAGAAGGGATCAATTCCTCCTTCAAGTTGGTGCTTGTAAATCAGGGGGTTGGTGCCTCCTTCAAGTTGGTGCTTGTAAATTAAGGATTTGTGTTCCTCACATGTTGAATACTGTAAAGAATGTATTTCTTGTTTAATATAAAAATATTTTTTATGGTTTTCTCCCTTATTGGGTTTCCACATAAAATATTCTTGTAATGTACCTTGTTGTTAATTTATGATGACATGTTTGATTATGTGATGATTTTTTAAAGTTGAAAAGTTAATTACTGGTTAAATCTGTCTAATACTAATTCATCCCCCCTCTCAGTATTGGGAAATATTCTAACAGTAATTCCAATGTGGTGAATAATTTTGCACATCTATGTAAATGGTATACAAATATTTGAATATCTTGAAACAAAGAATATACATCACAAACACCCATGGTATGAATTCTAAAACCTCGCTTACTATCAATAATATCTTAAGCATCTATAGAGAAAATGAAACTATCATAGACAACCAAGGTCATTTTTCTTTTCCCAAAACACTAATAAAAGAACTATATAATGAAACAACCTCCAAGTCCTCATTCTGGATAGTTGTAAGACAATTTGAGGTTGAGATAGCCACATGAAGGTTTGACATTTACCCTATATTCTTACACTTCTTAACTAAAAAGAATCTTATGAATTGGTATAAAAAGGTCATAAATATATACAAATTTCCTAGCATGAATTCTTATAAATCCTATGTTTTCTTATGAAACAAATGTTGAATACTCAAATATTATTTTTGATATTGGTCATTTGGATTAGAAAGAAGATTCTAGATGCCAATTTTTAGGAAGATTGGATAGACAAGAATATTGGGTTACCCATTTGAATTATAACATGGCCTTATCATACCTGATGTGCAACATGATTTCCCAGATTGAATGGTTATAAACCTTTGTTTTCTTTTAAAACAAATTTGTAATACTCAATGAGAATTTTTTATATTTCCCACTTGGATAAGAAAAAATATTCTAGATGCCCATTTTGAGGAAGATTGGATAGACAAGAATATTGTGTTATCCATATGAATTACAACCTAACCTTACTAGACCATATCATCCCTTGGAGACCAGTTATGTGCATAGAATTAAAAGGAGTCAAACTTCACCCATAAATATTAGAATCGGTAGATAGTGGTTGAAGAATATTTAAGTTTAACAATGCATTCCTTACAAATGAAAACCTATCTCAAGGAATTCAATATTGTCCATTAACCATACATAACCTGATTGTATATTGTAGGATAGTTGAATAATAGGGAAAGTATACCATACATAAATAGGTTAGGTCTAGATTCCCTAAATTTTCTTCTCAACTTTTTCATTGTGGGTATAACCTTGCGATAGACCAAAGGAAACTTGATTTTTGAATCCTAAAATTGCTTGGTAATATCATGCTTGCAAATCTCTTTAGGAATGGCTGTTATCTTGATAATCTGGTTGTCTAGATAAAAAAAATGAAATTTATAAATTTAACATCATACATGGAGAAATCTGGAGGTGAGTGTTTATGATGATGTGGGTTAGGGGTTGAAGGATGGATTTGACAATGGGTTTAATGGTCAATTTCACTATCCTTTTCATATAGGGTGTGCATTGCCTCATTATTGTTGTCCATCTACTTATTGTTGTTTTATTTGTGTCCCATCTTGCATTTGTTGAGGTAAGAAGGAAGTCAATTGGAACATGAATGTTGTGGTTATCGATAAAAAAAAGATAGAAATACAACTAAGTAGTTAGTTAGGAATGTAAGATATACGCACATGAATTGAAGTCAGATTTCAAGGTTTTCAATGATTCTTTGAGGGTTCCATCATTGGATATTATACCAACCTCTTATATACCTCCTATTTCTATCAACAACATGTTGGTAAGATCCAGTTGGCCATATCATGTCTCAGAAGTGTGTATAGCAATTGGGTTTTCTTCAGGGAAAATGATGTCGAGTATTTTTAAGGTTAATAGAACTGTGTATCCTCTTACATTTGCGTTTTCCTTTCTATATTTTATGACATAATGAATAAAATATGTATTGTTCTAATGTTACAAGAATGTTGTTGATATTGTGGCAATCAAATATTCTAGTGTTCTAATTACTATTGTGTGTCTATGTTAATACGGAGGTTGATAAGGATTTATATGGGCTCGTGCACACAATCTGGTTTTTTAATATAAGAATTAGATTCACAACTTGGGATCTTGGTCTCATTAATCGATACTTGAGCTGGGTATCATTTAATGAACCATTAGCATAATGGACTATTGCTTCAGTGCCATCAATCCACTACTTAAGGAGTACTTCTCTCCAATAGGAGTTTGAAGTGTTTTTGCAGAAAATATGAGTTACTAAAGGGTGTATCTATGTTAGTTCTAGGTGAAATTGTCTTCCCATCTATGGAAATACCATGTTAAAGCTTATTCCTCTTATGTTTCTTTTGCATCTTTGTATAATATCTTCATGTATGTTGTTTTTTTGCATCTTTTTATATTCTCTTAACACTTGTTTTTTAATTGGTGTACTTTTATGTTATTAACACATATTTTGTTAATTGATTTACTTTTAATTTTGTTCAAAATATTGGTATCAAATTTTTTTGCATGATGAAACCACATGCATAGCAATATCAAAACGCCAAAGGGTCAAGTCACGAGTGTTGATGAAGCACAAAATCATAAAATCATAAGAAAAAGGATAAACTCATCACTGTCACTAAACACAACACTGACGATGACAATGATAGTGATTTTGAACTTGACCCTATGGAATTAGCAATGGGGGCATCATTGGATGTCGTGGAATCAACATTGGGACTATGCATTTATATTTCAAATGTTGAAAACTTGGTGAGTGCATTCAATTATGCTAATTAGAATATTGTTTCTATAACATTTTTTCAAACCTCAATATAATGTGTAATTTTGTGTCTTTGCGGAAATGTCATGTTAAACTCCAACAAGGTAATCGAGTCAATGTAAAAGGTGGAAAAGTGAAGGTGAGTGCATTCAATATTTTTATTACAATAATATGCTAGTTAGAATATAGTAGTTGTTGTTACATTTTTCACACCTTAATAATATAATTTGTACTTTTTTTATTTTTGAAAAAAAATATGCTAAACTCCAAGAAGGTGACAAAGTGAAGGTGTTGGATCTGTATGATGGTTTTGTTGTGGGCATTGGACAAATACACTCACTTTATATTATCCATGGAGTCAAATTGAGTTTAGGAGATGAAAACATGAATATTTTAAAGGACAAAATTAACATACCCCTTCCTTACAAAGACAAAATAGATGGATGTACCCATCTGAAAGAAAATGAAAGAAGCTTCACATGTTGGCCATTAGCATATATAGAAAAAATATAGTTGATGATGTATATCAAGTAATAGCTGTGGACAACTTATCCCACCACTTTTCTCAATAATTTAATATTTGAATATATGTTGTTCATGGATCGTTTATTATGGTTCATTTTCAAAGTTGGAAACTCCATCAGACTTTTCTAAGTTGTTGGAAACTCAAAAACAATATTGTGATTTGACCAATGAAAATTTTAAGTATCCATAATTTTCTCAAAGTGTAGAAACCTTGGTGAATCTTACTAATTCTTAAATTTGCAACCATAAAATATTTGGTGGTTTTTTAAAAAAAATTCAAATTTATGAAGCCTTTATTTAGTTTTTGGATAATTTTTAGAGAAAAAAAAAATAACCCATGGAATTTGGGCGAATAAACTTTGAAAAAAAAACAAATTGGCGAATATTTTTTTTTTAAATGTTGAAAATAGCCCATGGGCTAAATTTTTCCCCTAATATTTTCCTTGAATTTGAATTTACTTTTCCACTAAGATTACTTTATTTTTCCCTTAAGATTACTTTATTTTTTATCATGATATTGAATCATGCGCCATGTTTTTGTTAAATTCTATGATGTATAAGATCATCATCTTGCATGGATTCAAATGAGAAGAAGATGCTGTAGAAATAATAACTTCAATGCTATAAGCAAATATGCTGAGAAGAAGCACATGAAATAGATCTTGCTACTAAGAATTCTCACAAGCATACACAGGAAAACTAGAGAGAAGAAAAGAGATGGAATCACATGAATGAAGAGATGAATATTGGTGTGTATCCTTCCATTGAATACTGATGAATAATAGTGTAAATAAATAGTACGTACATCATGGGAAAATTGAGTTGTATGGAGACAACTCATAAATCTCAAAAAGGTTGACTTACCAAAATATAGCAAACCCCCATAGGTGGCTAAAGCACTTCCCAAATTTGTCAAGGACCTCACAAATTAGAAAAAGCATGAGTGAGTTGGAAAGGGAGATGGAAAAACATGCTAATCCTAGAAAATGGAGAGAAATTCATGAAGGATGGGTTGGAAACAAAGGAACCCATTTTACTAGTTAACCAGCTTTACCTTATCCACAAGAAAAGCAAGATAAAGCAGAATAAAGAAAAATATGTTGTAAAGTGTTGTTTACTAACTCTGGATGTCCTTAAAGTGGTCAATATCAAACCAGAATCAGAAATAAATCATTCTTGGGGTATAGATGGCATGTGCTAACTTTGAGGTGCAAATGGATGCCAACTAATTAAGCTAGTGGGTAGATAATTAATCAAGTAATGATTAATTATTTGTATCCTAAGTATTGAGTGGGTTTAATATATTCCAACACCCCCCTATAAGTCTGAATTTATGATTTTATTTAAAAAATATAGATGCATATGGATGCGTATAAGACCCAACAACAAGGCTATGGTCACCCTTTAACAGTTATTATGTCCAGAAAAGTGAGGAAAGAGGCAAAATCACACGGGGAAAATAATCCCTCAAGAAAGTACAAGGAACAAAATTTGAAATAATATGTATTCAACATATCCTTATCTTCACTTGAAAGAGTTGAATGAACTACTTCTGGATGGAAGACTTGATGAATAAATCATGAACTCCATGATCATGCGCTAGAGTGTAGAACCTGCAAGAAAGAAGAGGAGGGACTCCTTGTATCTCATAAATTGATGAAGTGGGAGAATTATCTGAAGGATTATTGCTGCTGTCAAACTCTTATCTAAAAACATAATCTGAAATGGAAAAGAGATCTGTGCATACTCCTTCCCAAAGAGTACAAAAATTAAGACAATTTATTTCACACTCAATTCCCTGAATAGCTGCAAAATTGTGATGTGAGTCACATGTCAATATTCCAATATGATGTAGCACATTTATAGAAATTATATGAGGCTGATAAAAATATGATATATCAGAAACATTGTCATATGGAACGGAAAATAAAAGGCTTCAGTGATTCCATGAGGATATAGGGCTAGACTAGGAAAACTATGAGCAAGCGGGGAAAACTAATAGGTGTACAAATATAAATGATGGTTGGAAATTGTTAGATTTTTAACATTTAAGCTAGCATTATATTAGGATATTTAACTGAGAGAATAACAAGCATAGAAATCAAACACAAGAGACAATGAACACAGTGTTTTTCCTCAGGGAAACCATAAATGGAGAAAACCCCGCAACTTCTTCAGAGATAGAATCAACACCAAAATTAAAACCCAAAAATAGTAAGATGATTTCCCGACAGCAATAGCCTCTTTCTTTCTAGCCCCAGCAACTTCTTCTCCCTCAGCTATGCGCTACAACTGAGTGTGAGTGAGTGTGTGTTAAATAGAGAGGCTCACTCTCTATTTATACTAATTCTCGACTTGACAATAACTCACTAGGGCCGAATTCACTAGGAGAGTCTAATAACCCTAGGGCCCCGCAACTGCGGGGACTTTAACCCTTGATCAATAGGAGGGTTACCCATAATGACTTAACATGACTTGTTTACATTATAGAAACTCTCGATCGAAACATCGGGGCATGACATGACTCAATTACATTACAAACACTTCTCGAAATAAACATCGGGGTATAATAAATAAGATATACAAGTGAATACATTCTAAAGTTACAATTACATCAACACTCCCTCTTAACTAGGACGGCATTCTCTTGACACAATTTAGCAACACAAGTCTTCTTCTCTGTATCATCTAGATTTCATCTAGTCCTTGTCATCTTCATCTTCAAGTAATATTCATTTGGATTTGGATCATCATCACTGGATATGGATCATCACTTGATCTGGATCATCATCACTGGATCTAGATCATCACTCGATATAGATCATCTCTGGTTCTGGAACATCTCTGCTGGATCATCATCACAGGTGCTATCTCTTGATTCTTCTCATCATAGGAAGTTCTATAGATCCAACCATTTTTCATACTAGTTGTAGGCCTACCCTCCATGTAGGTCTTTTACAGCACTTATATCTGACCCTAAGTCAGAATGGCCCTCCCAACACTTATATCTGATCATGTAGGAACCAATCCTATAATCACATTAGAAAGGCACGCCCAACACTCACATCTGACCATTTGGAAACACATCCCACAACCCTGTCAGAAAGGCCCAGCACTCACATCTGATAATGAGAGGAACCAATCCAGTCATTTATGTCAGAAAGGCCCAGCACTTATATTCGACTATGCGAGGAACCAATCCTACATACATGTCGAAAGGGATCTGCAATTACATCTGATCATGTAGGAATCAATCCTACAATCGCCTCAGAATGGCTCTGCACTTACATCTGATCATGTAGGAACCAATCCTACAATCACCTCAGAATGGCTCTACACTTACATTTGATCATGTAGGAACCAATCCTACAATCACCTCAGAATGGCTCTGCACTTACATTTGATCATGTAGGAACCAATCCTATAGTCACATCAGAATGGCCCTCAGTCCCATACTGAGTGTTCCTGGTAACTGACCAGGTGCCTCCATTCCAAGAATGGAATTCAACACTTATATCTGATCATGTAGGAACCAATCCTACAGTCACATCAGAATGGCTTAGCACTCATATCTGACATGCAAGGAACCAATCCTCTAATCATGATAGAATGGCTCAGCCCTTACATCTGACCATGGAAGGAACCAATCCTCTCACCATGTAAGAATGGCTCACGGACTCATCACTTCCCTTTGGAGGGAACCTTGATTTGGAGAACACCAAGATTCTCCCTGAAGTACTCAAACTTCACTTTGGATAATGGCTTTGTCAACACATCAACTATCTGTCCATCCGTTGCAACATACTGGAGCTTCACTACTCCTTTCTACACCATATCCCTAATATAGTGATACTTGATATCGATATTCTTCGACTTGTCATGGAACACCGGGTTCTTCGAAAACTTCACCCAACTCTGGTTGTCGCAATATATACAAGTAGCATCCAATTGGAGATCAAATAAATAAAATAGCAGCTTCCTTAGCCATACTGCCTCACAACTAGCTGAACAAGCTATGACATACTCTGCTTCAGTTGTACTCAGTGCCACACATGATTGCTTCCTGCTAAACCAAGAGATCACACTTGATCCCATACTGAAGCAACACCCTGAAGTGCTCTTCCTATCGATGGCACTTCCTGCCCAATCTGAATCAACATAACCCTCCAGGTTAATCTTCTAATTCGCCTCATACTTGAGCCCATAATAAACTGTATCCCTTAGGTACCTCATAATATGCTTTGCAGAAATCAAGTGAACATGTCTCGGATCTGTCAGGAACTGGCTCAAGGTGTTCATAGCAAAGCAAATATCTGGTCTCGTGTTCGTCAAATACATCAAGGACCCAATCATCTGACGATACATCGTAGCATCAACCTCTTTTGATGAAGCATCACTCAATAGCTTCAGGTTCGATGCCATAGGTGTGGTCATGGCCTTGCAGTCCATCATCCCGAACCTCTTTAGGATCTCTACTGCATACTTCCCTTGTTCGAGGGAGATTCCATCTACATTTTGCCACACCTCCATGCCTAGAAAATAGTGCATCATACCCAAGTCCTTGATTTTGAACTCGGCAGCAAGCTTCCTCTTCGTATCAGCAATCAACCCATCCATACCTATTACAAATAGATCATCTACATATAGTAGGAGTATCACTGGGTTACCATCTTCAACCTTGTAGTAAAGGTTGGAATTTGCTTTACTTTTGGTAAAGCCCAAATTGGATAGAAAGCCATCAATTCTGCCATACCATGTCCTAGGTTCCTGTTTCAAACTGTATAGGGCTTTCTTCAATCTACACACATGAGACTCCCTGTCATGTGTCTCAAAACCAAGTGTCTGCTCTACATATACTTCCTGTTCCAGTACACCATTCAAGAAAGTAGTCTTGATATCCATTTGGTGTATCTTCCATTTCATCACTGCAGCCAGAGCAAGTACTGATATGATGCAAGTGTATCTGGCTACAGGTGCAAAAGTTTCTTCATAATCTATTCCTTCTTTCTGTGATAAGCCACTAGCCATGAATCTTGCTTTATATTTCTCTATGTTTCCATCTGCAACATGATTGATCTTGTAGATCCATTTAGAAGTTACAATAGACTTACCTTCTGGTCTTGGGACAACCTCCCAAACATCATTCTTCATGATCGATTGATACTCTTCGATCATAGCATCCTTCCATTCTTTTCTTTCTACCGCTTCTTCATAGTTGGAAGGTTCTTTATCGATGAAGTCACATAATAAAGCTACATACCCGAAGTAGGACCTGGTCCTCTTTCTTTCTCTGTGATTCTCTTCTGGAGCCCCATATCTTTCTGCACCTTGGATAGTTTCTTGTAACCAAGTAGGTTTCTTCTTATGAGGATTCTTCTCCTGAGGTGGATCTACATGTTCTTTTAGTTCTCGGACTTCTTCTTGAATTTCTTCGTTCATGGTTGTGTCATGAATTCTGGGTGCTTCTATTTCTTCAAGATCTTCAGCAGGTCTCTTTCTGGATTTGTTGTAAGCTGACTCTTCATCAAATGTTACGTCCCTGCTGATGTCGATCTTCTTGAATCCTAGGAAGTATATTCTATAATCCTTCGAGCTTTCAGAGTATCCCACAAACATACCCTTCTTTCCTGAAAAATCTAACTTTGTCCTCTTTTCTTTTGGAATGTGTATGTACACTGGACAGCCGAATATTTTGAGATGGTTGAATTCTGGTTTCTTGCTGGAAAAGACTTCTTCAGGTGTCTTGTTCTCGAGTACTCTGTTTGGAGTACGGTTCTGTACATACACCGTTGTTCTGGTAGCTTCTGCCCATAGATGCATGGGAAGATCTTGATCATGAAGCATTGCTCTTGCAGCTTCCATGATAGTTCTATTCTTCATTTTTGCAACCCCATTCTTTTGTGGATTATATGGAGTGGATAACTCCCTCTTAATCGCTAAATATTTGCATAACTCTTTGAATTAATTTGATGTGAATTCTCTGCCATTATCTGATCGAAAGGTCTTGATCTTCTTTTCAGTGTGATTCTCGATCAAGGCTTTGAATTCCTTGAATTTGCTGAATACTTCATCTTTGTTCTTCATAAAGTATGTCCATGTCTTCCTAGAAAACTCATCAATAAAAGAAACATAATATACATACCCGCTTAAAGAACTGGATGACATTGGACCACATACATCGGAGTGAATAATTTCCAAGATTCCTTTTGCTTTGCTTTCGCTACTTGGAAATGTCTTCTTTGTGTTCTTTCCTTTTGCACATCCTTTCCAGACTCCTTCATGTTTTGCCTGAATTTCTAGAAGACCTTCAACATCTTTGCTTGCAAGTGGTAGTGCTCTATAATGCACATGTGCAAGCCGTCTATGCCAAAGTTCATTTGGCTCTATTGTGTCATGGACCAAAGCTTGTTCTGGATGACCCTTCAATTTGTATAATCCTCCTTCTTGTTCTCCAATTACTATTGCATCGTTAATAGTCTTTCCTCTTGGCCACATGAGGACTTGGCCATCTACAAATGCAACCCTCATGTCTTTTGCATTCAGTGTCGATATGGAGAGAAGGTTCTTCTTTAGTCCTAGTACAAACAAGACATCCTTCATTTTCATAGACTTTCCAGAGTCTAGCTTGTAGGAGGATTCACCACTACCTTTTATGGGATATTGGTAGTCATCCCCAAGTTTCACCTTATGGGTTGAATTATGTTCAGATAGTTTCTCAAAATATTCCTTGAATCATGCCATGTGTTTGGAAGCCCCACTGTTAATAAGCCAATCTTTGCTTCCATGTGTGACAGTTCCCATGAGAGTGGAGATCAGAACATATTCTTCATCACTTGAAGAGTCTTCACTTTCTTGTTTTACTCTCTTTTTGGGAGGATCATCATCCTCAATAGTGTGAGCATGATTTCTTCTTTTGGAGTTCTTCTTCTTCTTAGATCCACTCTTATTCATGGGACAATTTCTAGCAAAGTGTCCTCTTTCATCACATGTATAGCATCTGATTTTGGATGGATCCTTCTTCACAAAATTATCTTTCTGATGAGAATGCTTGCCTTGGTGATGATGATTTTCCCTTCTACCTTTCTTGGAGTGTACTGTGAGAGCTTGATCTTCATTTCCCATCTTTTCTTCTTGAGCTACTATTCGAGCTTCTTCTTGTGAGCATTTTTCCCATGGTCTACTAAACTTGATTAGCTTCTTTCTAGCATAGATTCCTTGGATGAAAGAATCCCATGATCTAGGGAGACCATTCAAAGTTTTCATCACAATTTCTGCATTCTCCACTTCTTCATTTACTGCTTCAAGTTTTTCTTTGATCTGGGAGACCCTTGTAAAGTATGACTGTATGGTCTCCTCATTCTGGATCTTTACATTCTTCAACTGGTTCCTCAAAGTCATCTTCCGATTTATGTTCTTCCCTTCAAACAGTTTGGTTAGGGAATCAAACATGGCTTTAGGTGTATTTAGGGAGGACACCTATGGTATGAGGTGATCCTTGATTGAATAAGCAATAATCCTCTTATCCATAACCAACTTCTTCTTATGTAATGCCTTAGCCTCATCTTCCTCTGGAACTGGAACCTCCTCATTGATGTAGGAGTTGAACTCATTTTCTTCCAAGACCAGGGAGATCCTATACTTCCAGGCTTGGAAGTTATCAACTCCCTCAAGCTTTTCATCAAGCTTGGTATGATGAGACATATTAACTAAGAACCTCAAATGGAAATACAAAATATTTAGATCTTACCAGGTCAGGATGTTGGATCTGTATTTGGAGCTGAATTTTTGTAGTGCTGGTTCAGGAGCAGATTAGGGTTTGACTTTCTTAGAGTTTCTATCCAACCAAATTCTTTGATCTTGATCTCTAAACTTCAATTTTGAGGAGGAGATCAATCCAGGCCTAGGTTCACTAAAAAATTCCACTTCTGTGGAAAGCCCTAATCTCCGGCAGTAGTGTCGGGTCAAAAACTGAAAATGCTCAGAATCATATTCTGCTTTGACAAAAAAATGCACCCTAGTGAGGAGAGTCATCCCAACCTTCTTTTGCTGAAAATATATGGAGAGAGATCCAAAAATTAGGAATCCCTAGTTCCCACAACTGCACAGTGTCTTCTTCTTAGGTTAGCTTGGATACCATGTTAGATTTTTAACATTTAAGCTAGCATTATATTAGGATCTTTAACTAAGAGAATAACAAGCACATCAATCAAACACAAGAGATAATGAACACAGTGTTTTTCCTTGGGGAAACCATAAATGGAGAAAACCCTGCAACTTCCTCAGAGATAGAATCAGCACCAAAAGTAAAACCCCAAAACAGTAAGATGATCTCCCGACAGCAGTAGCCTCTTTCTTTCTAGCCCCAACAACTTCTTCTCCCTCATCTATGCGCTACAACTAAGTGTGAGTGAGTGTGTGTTAAATAGAGAGGCTTACTCTCTATTTATACTAATTCCTGACTTGACAATAACTCACTAAGGTTGACTTCACTAGGAGAGTCTAATAACCCTAGGGCCCCGCAACTGCGGGGACTTTAACCCTTGATCAGTAGGAGGGTTACCCACAATGACTTGACATGACTTGTTTACATTATAGAAACTCCCAATCGGAACATCAGGGCATGAAATGACTCAATTACATTACAAACACTTCCCAGAATCAACATCAAGGTACAATACATAAGATATACAAGTGAATACATTTCAAAGTTACAATTACATCAATAGACATGAGATATGAACCATAAGTGTTTAGAAAAGATCCAAAAATGTTTAATATCAGTCAACATATGACTAAAGTCATGGATAACCAACCATTGAAAGATAGAAAATACTTCAAACCATGTAAGATAAGTAACACTGCATAAGAGACCAATGAGGAATCAACTAGTGAAATTGGGATTTGTATAGTTTTAGGTTTATTCAGAGGTGTGGTAGGTGATATGATATGTGTCATGAAATACATATTAGTCTGCAAACAATCTTCTAAATCATATATATAATCTTGTGAGGAAGAGTTGCTCAAAGACAAGTCAATATCTAGTGAAAAATCACAATTTTTGAGAGATGAATCTAGTAGATTGAGAGGAGGATTATCAAAGAAAGGATCTGATATTTTTTATTCTGATATATCAGAGACTAAATATATTTCAGAAAAATTATAAAATTATTTAACTTTGGCACTCAAAGGATAAGTCATATCACCTTGGAACTGCGCACTGCGACAATGTTCTGAGGAATCAACATGCTTCTCTAGTTCATCTGGAACTTCGATCTTGTGCTTCTCAAGAAGCTGGGACATGATGTCCATCTTCTTCTTGAAACACTTCTTCTCTGAATGAAAAACCTTTCTTCAATAAGAACACTTGGATGTGCTCCCTTTCTTCTTACCCTTCTTTACTGAATCTTCATCAGTAGGCTTCGAACTTTCATGTTCAATTATGACTTTGGCTTCTTCACAATTTGATTCTCTTTTGATTTGACATTCTTGTTTTCTTGAAACATGAGAGCATGATCCTTGAACTTGAAATAATTAATGACACCCATATGGATCAAAGTATCTTTCTCATTTGTTAGCAAATCAAGAAAAGAATTTAGAGAAGGTATTTTCCACTTAGGAACATCAAGCCTAGTAGCATGAAAAGTAGACACAAAAACTAAGTAATCACGACCCAATTTAGAAAGAATGGAAAGGATTAATTGATCATGTTCTTTATGAATACCACATTTCTTGAGAATTAGAACAAGTAACTTGAAATTGGTGAATAAATTGTCAAGAGAATCGAAATTTCTTGGACTCAGTGAGAATAACTCAATCTCCAATTGATGTGCTCTTATTTCATTTTGAACTCCAAAGAGAGGTTCCAATTGAGTCCACACTTGGTTTGGAATGGTAAAACCATATATATAAAAGAGCAGTTCAGGAAAAATAGAGAGGAAAATCAATCCATAGGATTTATCCAACCTATTATGCCACTTATCTTTCTCAATCACATCATTGGGCTCATTCTCCAAAGCTAGAGTAACTTTGTATAATCCTCTAATGCGTAATAGAATGCCAATTTTGGATTTCAATTCGTGGTATTTGAAGGTATTTAGAATGATTGATGAAGGAGAATCCATATTTATCAATTTATGTTCTCAATAATAAACTCTCTACAACCTGCAAAAGAAACTAGGAGAAAATCTTGTAAGCTAGAAAAGCTCTTCTTTAGAGAGGGATAGGAGACTGGATGTGCTCCTCAACTCTGTAGAACTTGATCAACCTTGATTCTATGATACCATGTAGAAATAATATATTCAATTATATGAGCAAAGATGCTAAGAAGAATCACATGAAATAGATGTTGCTACTAAGAATTCTCACAAGCATACATAGGAAAAGTAGAGAGAAGAAAAGAGACTGAATCACATGAATGAAGAGATGAATATTGGTGTGTATCCTTCCATTGAATAATGATGAATAATATTGTACATAAATATTACATCCCTCATATTAAAATCGAGTTGTATGGAGACAAATCATAAAGCTCAAAAAGGATGACTTACCAAAATATAGTAAACCCCCATAGGTGGCTAAAGCACTTCCCAAATATGTCAAGGACCTCACGAATTAGAAAAATCATGAGTGAGTTGTCACTGGAGATGGAAAAACATTCTAATCCTATAAAATGGAGAGAAATTCATGAAGTATGGGTTGGAAACAAAGGAACCCAGTTTCCTAGTTAACTAGCTTTACCTTATCCACAGAAAAGTAGGATAAAGCATAATAAAGTAGAATCTATGTAAAGCGCTACTTACTAATTCTGGATGTCCATAAAGTGGTCAAGATCAACCCATAATAAAAAATAAATAATTCCCGGGGTATAGATGGAATGTGTTGACTTTAAGGTGCAAGTGGATGCCAACTAATTAAGCTAGTGGGTAGATAATTAATCAAATAATGATTAATTATTTTATCCTAAGTATTGAGTGGGTTTAATATATTCAAACAGAGGCAACATAAGAGAGAGATGAATTTGTCAATAGACTGTTCAATTAATCAAGACAAAATTTCACACACATGGAGACAAAATTGGAATAATATGATTATATTCATGAATTAGTAATTAATATGTAATGCAATGGTTATACATATAAGAGAATTTGAATTCCTCAGACAGAATTCAAATCTACCAAGGCAGACTAAGTCTAGAGCTAAATCAGTGTGGGAAAATCACCACTGGAGCTCACTAATGCAACTCCAGATAACTAAATTAGTCTAGAATTAGTTAACTGATGAGGGTAGGTGAACAAAGGTGCCCAAAATCCCTTCAATCATGAAAAATGGATCTAGGATAAATTATTGTGATCTAACTGATGGAGCATAAATGAACATAACTGAATACCTACCAAGGTCAACTGAAGGAGACTGCTGGTGGCACTCAGAGTGGGTTCCAAAATTATAGGGATTGGCCCCTGGGTCTCCTAAACTCATGCAATCAGGTGTATTAAGTACTAGATGTCCCTAGGTGTATTCCACATGCAATGGTGGAGTGATGAAGACCTCCTGATCTAGGAAAATAAACGATTAGACTATGTGGTCAAAGGGAGGATTAATAATAATACCAACACTTTTATCTGTTATCATGGTTTATCTTAATGCTCATGTATGCATATGTTTTTATCTGATTTTAAGTTTTAATTCAAGTTTAGTACATAATATATTGTTAAATTTTGATTAGTTCTTATCATGATGTAGCTTGTTCATGTATTGTAATATTTTTATTTAGTTATATGTATTAATTATTATTCAATTTGGATAGCTTGTGTCTCATTTCATCATTTTCTTCATAAGTCATGGTTGAACTTTCAGGTAGTTTAATGGGTGTAGAATTTTTTGCCATGGATTTTTCCATATGATCCCAATGATTTTTACTATAATAATTATATATTTACTCTTTATCATTCCTTTCTAATAACCCAAAACAAATATTCCAACCAAAAGTTTTACAAGTATCAAGTTAACATACCTTCAGAAACCCTACTTTGGAGATTGTTTTATTGGTCAACATTCCAACTAAGGTATCTCCACAATATCAATCCCTTCGAGTCTAAATTTATTCATGTACTATCCATTTATGTCTTCTCTGTGATTCCATAGGTCTTACCTAATTATCATGTTCCAATAAAAAAATTATGGTAACTTTCCCAAATCTTGTTATTTTTTTCCTATTAAGGAGAGCAATAGTTTATGACCTACCATGTCTCCAATGATTTTGGTATGATTATGAAATTTTTAATGGAAATACTATGGTATGTCTTATTTTTTATTCAATAGGTCTCACTAATCTTGGATATCTCAAGCTTTAGATATAATAGTTTTACCCATAAGTCTTGTTTAAGACTAGTTTTTGGACAAGTTAGAAACCCTATCTTGTAAAAGGTATAAATATGTACCTATAATCAATCGATACCTAAAAATAATACCATAAATACCATTGTATATATTATTTGGAGGAAACCTATCTCACTCAATTCGGACATTCCAAGCTTTAGATATAACAATTTTACTTAGAACACCTATTTGAGACCAGTTTTTTGACTAATCAAAAACCCTAATTTCCACATGGTATAATTCCAAAATTGTAATGAATCAAGATCTAAGAATCATACCAAAAATATTTAGATATGTCCCCTACACCCTATGTAATTTTAGTTTTTTGAAAAGTCCCAAGAGAAAAGAAGTTTAAGGAAAAAATTCTAAGATGACTCGTTTTGGAGGCATCAAAGCTCTGATACCAAATGTTATGAACAAAATTCCCCAAAACATCATAAAATCACTAAGAGAGAGTAATACACACCTTAAGAGTAAGTAAAAGAGATGAATAATAAGCCTCTTCGATGATGAAAACTCCTTATATAATGTACTAAATACACAAGACAATATGAGATGATACTAAAGCTAGGTCTCCTCGGTATATGTATGTATGTATGTATGTATGTATGGGAGACAAAGGGTATAGTTACAATTCTAGAGGAACATACAATTACAATTAAGGTCTTGGATGACCAATAAAGGTAATATAAATATAAAAATATAAATGTCATGTTACAATATATAAGGCTTAACAAAGGAAACGTAATCTATTATTATAAATGCACCAAAATTGGACATGTTTCCAGAGAGATTCCATTCCCCAATGCCCCTCGTGTTCCTATAGTTAAGTAAATATGCATGGTACTGAAGATTTCCTAGAGATTATTGCAAAATGAAAATATTGGATGTATAATCGACTAGTTAATTTGATCAAATCAGAGTTGCATAATGGTGATGATATGACTGATCCAATGATTAATGATGTTGCCCACAAAGGAGCTTAGACGGGTGGAGATTACAATTACTCTCAAGTCCTAACAGTTCAGTGTGTTTGTCCAAAAGTAACTTAGTTTGATTGCACTCAACAAATATATTTTTTCATAGATGGTCGTAATATGTTTCTCCATATGGTTGTCCCTCCACCATTAGTTGCAGAAGAAGGGAGACCTTGAAATGTAGGACTAAAGGTAAACCTTCCAAGTTGAGGAAATAAAATTGAATTCGAATCTCCTGGTACCTCTCAGAAACCTATTAGATTTTGTTTTAATCTATTTTATTATATTCTAGCAAAAGAATACATAACTTATAAGTTGTGAAATACTCTTCAAACTCTTAGGGGGGCGATCAAGAAAAAATGTCAAAGCTCTACTAACCTTTCTAAAAGAAAGATTAATATCATAAGGAAAATAAATAAAATAAATGGGAGGGAATTCTATTTAGATGTGAAAATAGATGGATATGATATTAAGGATGTCATGTTGGATCTTGGGTTGGGTGTTAATATCCTTTATGCAAATTTATGAGAGGCTATGGTAATCCCTCCATTAGTTTATTTTCCTATCCAATTACACATATCATATCATATTTTTATCAGCCTCATATCATATCTGGAAATGTGCTACATCATATTGGAAGATTGACATGTGACTCACATCACAATTTTGTAGCTATTCATGGAATTGAGTGTGAAACAAATTGTCTTAATTTTTGTACTCGTTGGGAAGGAGTATGCACAGATCTCTTTTCCATTTCAGATTATGTTTTTAGATAAGAGTTTGACAGCAGCAATAATCCTTCAGATAATTCTCCCACTTCATCAGTTTGTGAGATACAAGGAGTCCCTCCTCTTCTTTCTTGCAAGTTCTACACTCTAGCGCATGATCATGGAGTTCATGATTTATTCATCAAGTCTTCCATCCATAAGTAGTTCATTCAACTCATTCAAGTGAAGATACGGATATGTTGAATACATATTATTTCAAATTGTGTTCCTTGTCCTTTCTTGAGGGATTATTTTCCCCATGTGATTTTGCCTCTTTCCTCACTTTTCTGGACATAATGACTATTAAAGGGTGACCATAGCCTTGTTGTTGGGCCCTATACGCATCCATATGCATCTATATTTTTGAAATAACATCATAAAGTCATACTTATAGGGGGTGTTGGAATATATTAAACCCACTCAATACTTAGGATACAAATAATTAATCATTACTTGATTAATTATCTACCCACTAGCTTAATTAGTTGGCATCCATTTGCACCTTAAAGTTAGCACATGCCATCTATACCCCAAGAATGCTTTATTTCTGATTCTGGTTTGATATTGACCACTTTAAAGACATCCATAGTTAGTAAACAATGCTTTACAACATATTTTTCTTTGTTCTGCTTTATCTTGCTTTTCTTGTGGATAAGGTAAAGCTAGTTAACTAGTAAAATGAGTTCCTTTGTTTCCAACCCATCCTTCATGAATTTCTCTCCATTTTCCAGGATTAGCATTTTTTTCCATCTCCCTTGTCAACTCACTCATGCTTTTTCTAATTCGTGAGGTCCTTGACAAATTTGGGAAGTTCTTTAGCCACCTATGGGGGTTTGCTATATTTTGGTAAGTCAACCTTTTTGAGATTTATGAGTTGTCTCCATACAAATCAATTTTCCTATGAGGTACGTACTATTTATGTACACTATTATTCATTAGTATTCAATGGAAGGATACACACCAATATTCATCTCTTCATTCATATGATTATGTCTCTTTTCTTCTCTCTAGTTTTCCTGTGTATGCTTGTGAGAATTCTTAGTAGCAAGATCTATTTCATGTGCTTCTTCTCAGCATCTTTGCTTATAGCATTGAATTTATTATTTCTACAACATCTTCTTCTCACTTGAATTCATGTAGGATGATGATCCTATACTTCACAGAATTTAACAAAAACATGGCGCATGATTCAATATCATGATAAAAAATAAATTTATCTTAGGGGAAAAGTAAAGTCAAATTCAAGGAAAATATTAGGGGAAAATTTTATCCCATGGGCTATTTTCATCCTTTTTTTCCTAAAAAAGATTCACCAATTTAATTTTTTTTCAAAGTTTATTCACCCAAATTCCATGGGTTATTTGTTTTTGCTCTAAAAATTATCCAAAAACGAAATAAAGTCTTCAGAAATTTGAATTAAAAAAAAAACACCAAATATTCTACGGTTGCAAATTTAAGAATTAGTAAGATTCACCAAGGTTTCTACACATTGAGAAAATCATGGATACTTAAAAATTTTCATTGGTCAAATTACAATATTGTTTTTGAGTTTCCAACAACTTCGAAAAGTCTGATGGAGTTTCCAACTTTGCAAATGCACCATAATAAACGATCCATGAACAACATATATTCAAATATTAAACTATTGAGAAAAGTGGTGGGATAAGTTGTCCACAACTATTACATGATATACATCATCAACTATATTTTTTCTATATATGCTAATGGACAACGTGTGAAGCTTCTTTCATTTTCTTTCAGATGGGTACATCCATCTATTTTGTCTTTGTAAGGAAGGGGCATGTTAATTTTTTCCTTTAAAATATTCACTTTTTCATCTCCTACACTAAATTTGACTCCATGGATAATATATAGTGAGTGTATTTTTCCAATGCCCACAACAACACCTTCACTTTGTCACCTTCTTGGAGTTTAGCATGACATTTTTTCAAAAATAAAAAAGTACAAATTATATTATTGAGGTGTGAAAAATGTTACAACAACTAGTATATTCTAACTAGCATATTATTGTAATAAAAATATTGAATTCACTCACCTTCACTTTTCCACCTTTTACATTGACTCGATTACCTTGTTGGAGTTTAACATGACATTTCTGCAAAAACACAAAATTACACATTATATTGAGGTTTGAAAAAATGTTATAGAAACAATATTCTAATTAGCATAATTGAATTCACTCACCGAGTTCTCAACGTTTGAAATATAATTGCATAGTCCCAATGTTAATTCCATGACATCTGGCGATGCCCCCATTGCGAATTCCATAGGGTCAAGTTCAAAATCACTATCATTGTCATCGTCAGTGTTGTGTTTAGTAACAGTGATGAGTTTATCCTTTTTCTTATGATTTTGTTCTTCATCAGCACTCATGACTTGACCCTTTGGCGTTTTGATATTGCTATGCATGTGGTTTCATCATGCAAAAAAATTTGATACCAATATTTTGAACAAAATTAAAATTAAATCAATTAACAAAATATGTGTTAATAACATAAAAGTACGCCAATTAAAAAACAAGTGTTAAGAGAATATAAAAAGATGCAAAAAACAACATACATGAAGACATTATACAAAGATGCAAACAAAACATAAGATGAATAAACTTTAAAATGATGTTTCCATAGATGGGAAGACAATTTCACCTAGAACTAACATAGATACACCCTTTAGTAACTCATATTTTCTGCAAAAACATCTCAAGCTCCTATTGGAGAGAATTACTCCTTAAGTAGTGGATTGATGGAACTAAAGCAATATTCCGTTATGCTAATGGTTCATTAAATGATACGCAGCTCAAGTATTGATTAATGAGACCAAGATCCCATGTTGTGAATCTAATTTTTATATTAAACATCGAAATTGTGTGCACGAGCCCATATAAATCCTTATCAACCCTAGTATTAACATAGCCACAAAATGGTAATTAGAACACTAGAATATTTGACTTCCACAATATCAACAACATTCTTGTAACATTAGAACAATACATATTTTATTCATTATGTCATAAATATAAAAAGGAAAATGCAAATGTAAGAGGATACATAGTTCCATTAACCTTAAAAATACTCGACATCATTTTCCCTGAAGAACAACCCAATTGCTATACACACTTCTGAGACATGATATGGCCAACTGGATCTTACCAACATGTTTTTGAATAGAAATAGGAGGTATATAAGAGGTTGGTAGAATATCCAATGATGTAACCCTCAAAGAATCATTGAAAACCTTGAAATCTGACTTCAATTCATGTACGTATATCTTACATTACTAACTAACTACTTACTTGTCTTTCTATCTCTTTTTTTTATCGATAACCACAACGTTCATGTTTCAATTTACTTCCTTGTTACCTCAACAAATGCAATATGGGACACAAATAAAACAACAATAAGTCTAGGGACAACAACAATGAGGCAATGCACACCCTATATGAAAAGGATAGTGAAATGGACCATTAAACCCATTGTTAAATCCATCCTTCAAACCCTAACCCACATCATCATAAAAACTCACCTCCAGATTTCTCCATGTATGATGTTAAATTTATAAATTTCATTTTTTTATCTAGACAACCATATTATCAAGATAAAAACCATTCCTAAAGAGATTTTCAATCATGAGAATACCAAGCAATTTTAGGATTCAAAAATCAAGTTTCCTTTGGTTTATCACAAGGTTATACCCACAATGAAAAAGTTGAGAAGAAACTTTAGGGAATGTAGACCTAACCTATTTATGTAAGGTATACTTTCCCTATGATTCAACTATCCTACAATATACAATCAGGTTATGTATGGTTAATGGACAATATTGAATTCCTTGAGATAGGTTTTCATTTGTAAGGAATGCATTGTTAAACTTAAATATTGCTCAACCACTAACTACCAATTCTAATATTTATGGGTTAAGTTTGACTCCTTTTAATTCTATGCACATAACCGGTCTCCAAGGGATGATATGGTCTACTAAGGTTAGGTTGTAAATCATATGGATAACACAATATTCTTGTCTATCCAATCTTCCTCAAAATGGGCATCTAGAATATTTTTTCTTATCCAAGTGGGAAATATAAAAAAGTCTCATTGAGTATTACCAATTTGTTTTAAAAGAAAACAAAGGTTTATAAGAATTCAATCTAAGAAATCATGTTGCACATCAGGTATGCTAAGGTCATGTTATAATTCAAATGGGTAACCCAATATTCTTGTCCATCCAATCTTCCTAAAAATTGGCATCTAGAATCTTATTTCTAATCCAAATGACCAATATCAAAAATAATATTTGAGTATTCAACATTTGTTTCATAAGAAAACATAGGATTTATAAGAATTCATGCTAGGAAATTTGTACATATTTATGACCTTTTTATACCAATTCATAAGATTATTTTTAGTTAAGAAGTGTAAGAATATAGGGTAAATGTCGAACCTTGATGTGGCTATCTCAAACTCAAATTTTCTTACAACTATTCAGAATGAGTACTTGGAGGTTGTTTCATTATATGGTTCTTTTATCAGTGTTTTGAGAAAACAAAAATGACCTTGATTGTCTATGATAGTTTCATTTTCTCTATAGATGCTTAAGATATTATTGATAGTAAGGGAGGTTATAGAATTCATACCATGGGTGTTTTCGATGTAGATTCTTTGTTTCAAGATATTCAAATATTTGTATACCATTTGCAAAGATGTGCAAAATTATTCACCACATTGGAATTACTGTTAGAATATTTCCCAATACTGAGAGGGTGGATGAATTAGTATTAGAAAAATTTAACCAGTAATTAAATTTTCAACTTTAAAAAATCATCACATAATCATGTTGATGAAATTGTCATTGATTCCAACATGGAATTGCAGTGGCCCCACAGGTTGTCATTGATGCCACCAAGTCCCACTTGCAGTGCCTTCGATCCCTTACAAAGTGGGTTTGTGCCTTGAAGCACCTTGTACCCAATTGACAAGGTCCTTGTACCCTCAAGGTTGGATCTTGGAGTCACCACCTTGTTGAAGATGATAAAGACCCTGCTAATGGTACTGAAGCACTGAAGATGTCCTTGGACCCAAACTTAGTGGTTGATGACATTGCAACCCGTGTTGGGGTCATGGAGCTCTTATATGGTGTTGGTGACCTTGTATGGTCCTTAACAGGATATGAAACCTATGAATTTGTCCTTGGATTGATAAAGAAGTCCTTGAAGAAGCCTCTTGACCCACACACTAGATGATTTAATGGTCTTGAAGAAATGAAGATGATATGGACATTTGGGGTCTTGGAACCCTTGGGGATGGTCCTAGGGCTTAAGAAAGACCTTGCACCCAAGTACATGGTGGCATGATGACACCATGACGATGACATGGCTTGTGGTGACCTAAGTTGATTTTGAACTAGGGTAAGACCTTAAATAAGGGTCCCTATTGATGGCCTAATGAGGTGGAGGATACACTTAAATGTGGTAATGATTTATGGACACAAATTTTAAATGAGGTGGATGACTTTGAAGGATATTTTAGAATAAAAATAATAAAAATGCATAAACTTGACCATTTGAGATGGTAAGAAGTTTGGATCACAAATCAAAGTCAAAATAAAATTTTAAATTTAAGTTAATTTACCATCCTCACCTTGAAAGTCGGCTCCAAACAAAAGAAAAAAAATAAAATTTAAAAAAATATTTTTAATAGTAGGTCGGCCCAACAATATTTTTTTTAGAAAAATGTGTATAAATTGAGGCCTCATGACCTCATTTTGATATGAAAATTTCGGAGGCAGCTCTGAATTTTTTCGTGGTCTGAGGTGAAAATTTGCAGCAGCAGCAAAGTGACAGAACCGAATTTCAGAGGAGCAGTAGACCATATACATTTTTTTTATATTTTTTTTCTTCTTAACAGTTGTTGAAATACACTAACAACATCAGTAATACCAGTAGCTAAGTGACATTTGGTTGCAGTAGCATAACATAATTTTTTTGTGCGATTGACAGGCCCTAATTCACAGCAGTCAACAATCCATTTTGAAGTCAACAGACCTGTGTTTAAGGTGGCAGTAGTTAAACATCTTCTTATCCTTTGCACTTCAACACACCCAAATTATTTTGTAGTAGAGAATCCTTTTTGCTTCTGTTGGTGGCAGTCCTATGTTGGATTTGCAGAGGGTAAAATTTGTGACTGTTTGGAGCAGCAGAAAAATGTTTTTTGTTGTTTTCTTATTTTTTTTGGCCCCTTGGTGGTGACCAATAGTGTCTCACAACATCAAAATAATTCCTTTTCATTCAACCAAAGTTATGGATGCCCTAATTTTGGAACAAGAACAAAAATAGCAGAGATCTGATGTCTAGCTGTAAATGGTGGACAAAGGTACGTTGTCTTGTGTTTTACTCCAGCTCATGAATAGAAGTAGCAGTGAAAACCTTTGATGAATAGGGTTGCTACATCCTTAAAGAATAATACATAATAGTATATACTAGACAATGATTATATGATGCAAGCCATGATCATTGATGTGAAGATCTAGGTATTTGGACGATGCCCTAGTTAAGTTAAAGATGCATGTACGATGATGACATGTTGATATTTGGATGATGCCCTAACCGTAATGAATGTGAAAGAAGTATTTTTGATGAACAATGATCTATACTAAATGGACACATGAAGTATTCAAAGACAGTCACAATACCACAAATCAAAATATGCAATTTGAGGTTGCATAGTCCATAGATCTGAATACTACATGACTAAGTGACTTGTTTAGACATCATGATGATGTACATGAATAGTGATAAATTATATTGACCTTAATGACTGATTATGATGACTGTTTAGTTCAAGTTTTGATGCTTGACAGTTGTATTGTTTCCTCTTTCAACTATGACTAAACAATCCAAGTTCTCCTTATGAGTTTTGATCTTGTTACATCATACTCCAGCTATCTCAAGCTTGGAAGAGAAAGGCTTGAAGCAGAATTCAAAGTATTGGAAAGATCTAGTATTCCTTGACATCCGAAGGCTACAGCAGTAATTAAGGTTACATTACTAGATGCATGATTTTTCCTAAGTAACCTTGATGGTATGCTGAAGAATTTGAAGTAGACATAGAGACAAGTTGCTTATGTCCTGGTGCATGAGCTACAACTCTGACTAAGGGTTTAATTAATGAAGGTAGGAATTTGAATCTCAGACCTTGTTTCTTAGGGCTCAGTGTTTTGTACAGTTGAATGTGCAAAGGATTGAGGTGAAGAAGTATGATAAGACCTAGGATGTAGTTTAATGCAGATTTTAAAGAAGGTGCACATAGCCCTAAGTTTACCCACTGATCATGGATATGACGAGTTGTATTGCAGAATTTTGACTAGTAGAATGTTATACCTACATCCATGAAGACATTGATGATGATCAGACCTTAATGATTGATGACTTCATAAGCAGTGTTTCTGATCAGACCATGCAGAGTTGTAGCAGTGAAGGATGGTCAACAGTGAAGAGGATGAGCACATAACCAGCAGTGTTGAAGGCATGAGCAACAGTGAGCTGTAATTGTAAAAGCAAGCTTGTCTTTCTTTTGAGGTTATGATACCTCAAACCCTACTTAGCAGGGTCTAAGAAAACTAGGCAGGGTCCTGGATGAAGAGTAGGTGCGCTTTGTATCAGTGGGTGTTGATTTTACCTCACGGTTTTTGCCATTCCAAAACAAATACAAAAATATTACAAAATCATATGGTGTTGTGTTCTCTTGTGTTATGGTTCTTGTTATGACTTCATGATTCAGATGCTTATGATTTAAAAATGATGAAGTGATAGATGTTTATGAAATGATTATGCAAATGGTATAATAATGCATTGATGAATTAGTTGTTGATTGTTAAAATTGAAAAGGTAATAAAGATTGCACACACAGATTCACCCCCCCTCTCTGTGTGCCTGGTGTGTCTAACAAACCAAACATGTCATCATAAATTAACACCAAGGAAACCCAATAAGGGATAAAACCACAAAAAATATTTTTATATTAAACAAGAATTACATTCTTTACATTATTCAACATGTGAGGGACACAAATCCTTAATTTACAAGAACCAACTTGAAGGAGGCACCAAACCCCTGATTTACAAGAACCAACTTGAAGGAGGAATTGATCCCTTCTGAAGAGCACCGACCCATTGTTACATTGTTAGAAAGCACCAACTTGCTTGAGACATCAATCCCCTTGGTTGAGTACCAACTCAGCAAAGATTGCATAGGACTCCACCTGCCTTCTATCTTTTAACAATTGTATACATGTTGGTAAAGTCCTTTTCAAACCAATCATGTTCTTAGTCTTGAATTTGTCCTTTATTATCTCTATGTTCACTCTTTGTATGTGGATATGTGACTTATCTCTTAGTCCACAATATGTATTGATATCAATAATCCTTGTGACACCAAAACCCTTTTATTGTAGCTAAATTCATTTCCTATAACAAACTTCGATTCTAGTATCCCTTATAAATTTGTCTTCAAATAATGTCTCAGATAATCCTATAGCTGCAACATTATCCTCAAAATATCTTTACCTCAACATATAATGTATATCATCTTTGTCATTCATGTAACACTACTTCATGTAGTTTACTACCTTGGTTCACAAAGCTTTTCACATGATATCTACTGTTTTTTTCACATATTTCTTCAAACTTGCTCTTGAGACATTGAGGCTCTTCTCAAAAATTCATTTCATAATTACTCTCTTCAAATCATTTCAAGACAGAAAGTTGTACTACTCTTTTCGAATATTTATATTAGTACATTGTACATCAAAGTTACTTGGTTCTATAATTCTTGCAACCATATGTGATTCCTATAACATGACCTCAACATTGTAGTAACTTCATGTAGGATAATTCATATTATTTCATCATGAATCTGTCATTTGCAGACTTTATACTTTTCTCTATACTGTTGAAACATCATCTTCTTATGCAAACTTTTGTACCCATATATTTGTTTCCTTATAACTCAACTTCATTTATTTCACTAGAGCATTGGATTCTCCTCATATATTAATTCACTCAAACGATCGTCAATTTGTTGGTTCGATTATTGGGTTCTCGCTTTTGTAATGCCAAATAATTTTCTGTAACAATTTTATTTTTAAAATCTCAGTAGTAATTATCATTACATATCAATATTTAGATCTCTACTCAAATCATCACACTTGTCCATATTTGGAACTTCCAATTTTAGTTCATGTGCAAGACATGTTTATACCCAAAATAATTAAAAAATAGACATCTTCATCATTCCTTAGAGGATCGACATAAATACGTAGTCCTCTTCATGCCTCAAATCTTACATACTTTTTCTCACACTAATCACACTTCAAACGTGTCCAACTAAAGCATATGTATATTATTCATCTTTATATTCGAAGTCAACTTGTTCATTACGAAATGGGTTTTTGTCTTGTTGAGACAATTTTTTCATATTTTGGATTGGGGATTTTGAAATGGTCGATCCCACTTATTTGTGATTTATCAATGGATTTTTAGATTGGTTGAGCTAACCAATTTATTGACAAAGTGTGAAATATGCCACCAAACATGGGCATCATGCTATTTGAGGCTAACTTGGTCATGGTGGTGTTGCTAAAACATTATATTCATGTCTTGTTCATTTCAACTCCTTATTTTAAGTAAATATGTCCAATTCAATTGATTTTGAAACTCACAGGCATTCTGGTAGTTTCAGTAATTGTTGTTACATATAGGTGATCTAGTAGTTCACTCTACAACTATGATAGTCATTGTTTGTAGTTTCGGTAGTCATGAATTATAGGAATCAATGGTTCCAATATTTCCCTTTGTAGTTTTGGTAGTTGTTATTTGCAGTTCCAGTTGTAAGGTCCTATATCAAAAATTATACAAAATTTAGAAATTATGCAATATTAGCCATAAAAAAATGATAATTTCTAGATAACCAAATTCTAAATCTTTTAATAATATTCCAAATTAATAAATAATGAGGGAAATCAAGAGTACATACATGTACCTTCAATAATGACTTACAGTTGAACCAATGATTGGTTGACCGAATTAAAAGGAGCATACCATCAAGCGAAATAGCACGGAAACCACAGTTGGGGGATTGCTCTCCTCCCAACCAACCCCTCAATAATAGACTGAGATTCCCAGAGCCCTCACTCAGTAATACCAACATATCCAATCATCATAAATAGAATCATATTATACCCTCAACCTCCAAACCTCCATCCCCGCATAACTCATAGAGCCTTCCCCCCCAACCCTCCCCTGAAAGAAAGAGCATAAAAACTAGAAAAAAATCGTCCATCAGCCCCCAATTTCCCCATTTATGCAGGAAACCTTTCGAGTCAACAATCCTAGTCAGACTTACTAAACCTTTTGATTCAACAATCCTAGTTAGATAGATGGATCTTCCTAGGGACCAACAAGCCTTTCCTGGCTTACTAACCTTTTCATGCTAAATAGGCCTAGCCATACACGTTAATCCCCTAGGATCAACATGCCTCATCTGACTTACTAACCCTTTTGAGCCAACAATCCTATCTAGAATTACCCTAACCTATGCTAAGATACCACACCAATTCATCCTTCTACCATCTTATTCACTCCCTCTTTCGAGGGAGGTCCTTTCAGACTACGCCAATCTTGTCTCAGAAGTATTCAAAATTTACACAAGACAGAGGCTTAGTAAACACATTTGTCACATGTTCCTCTGTAGGAACATACTTAAGATTTGCAACCTGTTCTTCCCTTGTACATCTGCAACTGCATCATACATATGCAAATTAATTATTTCTTCTCTTATAGGTGATTGAATACAATCCTTCCTATAAGTCAAATACAATTGTATGATTAGAAACATTTCATAACATATTCATAATGAAAAATTATTATGCATAAATATATAAGTCATATAATCATGCAACTATTTTCACTAATCCGACAATCATCTATATCTCGTATACATATGGTAACTTTCTATTAGCCTTCCATCTTGCCAAGACATTATGTCAACAAGGAGGTTTCATTCTAGATAAATAGAAATAGGATGTTGTACGACAACATAAGCCACTTACCCATCACACGCATATTAGTAGTAAACTACAAATATTCTAATATGCATAATACATTTCTTGAATCTAGAGACATATCTATGTACACAAGTGAACAACTAGATATATAGGAAATGAAAATTCAACTACTTATCTTTGTTTGTTTAGTAGATTCCATATTGATCTTTGACTTCTTGAATTACTGGACTCTCTTCCAATGTGTTCAAATTCATTGTATGATTGTGAGGACCTATTCCTATCTTTCTCATGATTGAAAATACTAATCAAGTCTTCTTGCACCACAGATCACATAGAACTATGTATTGGTGTTGAATCTGTGTGCCCTAGTATCCTCAATCTCCTCATGTAACTGTATGTGTTGTCCCATGGGTTCCTACTGAGCTTGTACAAATCATTTTGTGCATAGGTGGTTCTCTGTAGAGAGTCTCAAACCCTGTACTAGTGGCTCGATCTGTTCTTCTACTTTGATTACACCAACTTTCTAGTATAATATCCACCACTGAAGAGGTGTGTCTATCTCCTAGAGTAGTGTACTTCCATAGACAACTCTTTCTTTCTGATAGAAACTGTGAACCTTGCTTTGTATATTTTGATACTTTGATCTGTTGTATACTTGATCTTGTAAATCTGCTTGGAAGACTTTACAAAACTTCCCTTCATGTATCTAACTCATATCCAAACATCATTCTATATGATTTACTGGTACTTCTAGATGATATCATCCTTCAATTCTTCCTTCTCAGGACATTCTTTTCCAAAGTGTCCTTTCTCATCACAACTAAACAATTGAGTTGTGAGATGTCCTTCTTCTGAAGTCCTTTTATTATTTGCGGGATTTTTCTTACTGCTTGTTCTTTTTATTCTTGGCATGCGTTGTTAGGGATTGATTTTCATATTCCTCCGTCTCTTCTTACATGCATTCCTCCATAGTTCATCTTCTTTCTAGAACAACTCCTTTGACTGAACTTGGAAGACCATTCAAAGTTGTAATATATGCTTCTGCTTCTTTGACATTGTCTCCAATGGCTTCTAATTACTCCTTGAGATGATATCTTCTTGTGAAGTAACATTGAATTTTTTCTGACATTTGCATCTTCACATCCTTGAGTTGATTTCTCAAGTTCATCTTCATACAAGCTGTTCATTACATCAAACATATCCTTAGGAGTCTTCAAGAATGATAGACGTGATATCCAATGGAGATGAAAATACTCATCTTTGTTTTGACTAGGTCCTTCTTATGCTTTGCTTTGACTTTATCTCCCTTTGGATTTGCAGCTTCTTCTTTGACATAATTCTCGAAGAAATGCTTCTTCAAGTATGATAAGCACTCTATACTTCCATGCATAGAATTTCTCGACTCTTTCAAGATTTTCCTCAAGCTTGGTACTGTTTGTCATCGTGATAAAAATGAGAACCTCAAATGGAAAAAGAGAGGATAGAACTTACCAATGAGATTGCTTCAACTTCATGCTTGCTTGAAATCTCTTCTGGTAGACTTATTTTGGTGGACCTAGGGTTTGATAGAGAAACCCTAATTTTTTAAAATTATGCAAATTTCAGATCTGATTGGATAGAAAGATGTGCCTCCTCAAGGCGAGCTAAGAAGCATACTTATTTTTCCCAAAATTGTGGACATAACTGCAAAATATCTTATGCCCTAGTTTTCCTCGATAGCAATGTTAGGCCAAAAATTGAGAATCCAAAAAATGAGAAACTTATTACATAGAAATATGTGCCCTACTAGGGAAAGTTTTATAGTCCTCTTATTTCAATTGATCGGTGGAGGGACATGCCTGGAACAAGAAACCCTAGTTTTTCTCTAGTTTCTTCTACACAACTGACTGATCTTGTTTATTGTATAGCTCAAAATTTTATGCTCCTAAAGTTCTAAAACTTTGTCATGGGGTATCCTAGTCTATCTTCTTTCCAACCCCATAGGTTAGAGAAGAATTTGATTCACCAAGTGGGACTTATGTGAATTTTTCCAAGGTTACTTGTTTGAGGACTGTTGAGCATAGCGAGCTTGTACGAACTTCCACGTGTCAATATTTCACCTTCGAGGTATGAAAATCGGACCAAAGAAACTATAGTTTGTTCCCTTTCTATAAAATCTTTCTAAATTTCATTTGGAAATTCCTATCCTGAGATATAGAAATTATCCCTAGGTCACATGTTTATGACTGTATTCTGGAGAAGGTTGGAACCCTGATTTGGAGGAATCATATCGCCTAGATTATAGAGAATATGAGGATGAAACCTGCACACTAGGTAAAGAAATATTTCATATTCATTTTTTCAAAGTTTTAGCTCCTAATCCTTCACCAAACTTGATTTATAGCAAAAATTCCAAGATGAATATATTCTGCCTTCTAAGGTTCTTCAGGCATGAAACCCTAAACTCTAGTAGCTGCAATTGTGGCATTATTTCAGCTGCACAAAGAATTATTTCATGGTTTCTATGATACCATGCTATATTTTTAATGGTTATACAATATCTAAGAACATTTATCATCATAACCATAAGCAAAGGATCACTGAAATAAAGACAAGGACAACCACACAAAAGAACACATAGATTTATCCTGGGAAACCCTCATGGGGGAGAAAACCCAACAAAACTTCCTATATATAGAATTTGACCAAGTACAGTGTAAAACCCCAGCAACAAGAATAGATTCTCATCTTCCAAAATACTCTCTCTCCCTCTCTCTATCTATCTATCTTATGAAATGATTGAGTGTAAGGTGTGTATGAATGAGAGAGGTTCCTCACCTATTTATATTCACCAGGTGAGTGAATCAAATACCTAACTAGGTTATCCAATTTATCTAATTAGGTTTGACCTACCTAGGAAGACTCAAAATATATTTTATATAATACTTTGGTGGGTACTATTGGACCGACTTACAACAGAGGTTTTACCTCATGAATTTTACATGGCCAATTACATCAAGGAAATATACGAATAGAGGAATAACATCTCCGAAGGAGAATACAATAAAATTACAATATGATATATTCTAAAGTTACAATACTTTAACACTGACTGGGCTCTACTAAGGCTATGGTCACCCTTTAATAGTTATTATGTCCAGAAAAGTGAGGAAAGAGGAAAAATCACATGGGGAAAATTATCCCTCAAGAAAGGACAAGGAACAAAATTTGAAATAATATGTATTAAACATATCTTTATCTTCACTTGAATGAGCTGAGTGAACCGCTTCTGGATGGAAGACTTGATGAAAAAATCATGAACTCCATGATCATGCGCTAGAGTGTAGAACCTGCAAGAAAGAAGAGGAGAGACTCCTTGTATCTCATCAACTGATGAAGTAGGAAAATTATATGAAGGATTCTTGCTTCTATCAAAATATTATCTAAAAACATAATATGAAATGTAAAATAGATCTATGCATACTCCTTCCCAAATAGAACAAAAATTAAGACAATTTATTTCACACTCAATTCTCTGATTAGCTGCAAAATTGTGATGTGAATCACATGTCAATCTTCCAATCTGATGTAGAACCTTTCAAGATATGATATGAGGCTGATAAAAGTATTATATATCAGAAAAATTATCATATGGAACAGAAAATAAAAAGGCTTCAGTGATTCCATGAGGATATAGGGCTAGACTAGGAAAACTATGAGCAACTAGGGAAAACTGATAGGTATAAAAATATGAATGATGGATGGACATGAGATATGAACCATAAGTGTTTAGAACATATCCAAACGTGTTTAATATCAGTTCAAATATGACTAATTTCATGGATGACCAACCACTAAAAGATAGAAAATACTTCAAACGATGTAAGATAAGTAACACTGCATAAGAGACCAATGAGGAATCAACTAGTGAAATTGGGATTTGTATAGTTTTAGGATTATTCAGAGGTATGGTAAGTGGTATAATATGTGTCAATAAATACATATCAACCTACAAACAATATTCTAAATCAGATATATAAGCTTGTGAGGAAGAGTTGCTCAAATACAAGTCAATATCTAGTGAAAAATCATAATTTTTGGGAGATGAATCTAGTAGACTGAGATGAGGATTATCAAAGAAAGGATATGATATTTCTGATTCTGATATATCAGATACTAAATATATATCAAAAACATGAGAAAAGTATTGAACTCTGGAACTCGAGGGATAAGTTATATCACCTTGGAACTGCGCACTGTGACAATGTTCTGAGGAATCAACATGCTTCTCTAGTTCATCCAGAACTTCGATCTTGTGCTTCTCAAGAATATGGGACATGATTTCCATCTTCTTCTTGAAACAATTCTTCTCTGAATGAAAACCCTTTCTTCAATAAGAACACTTGGATGTGCTCCCTTTCTTCTTACCCTTCTTTACTGAATCTTCATCAGTAGGCTTCGAACTTTCATCTTCAATTATGACTTTGGCTTCTTCACAATTTTCTTCTCTTTTGATTTAACATTCTTGTTTCCTTGAACCATGAGAGCATGATCCTTGCCCTTGGAAGAATTAAGGACACCCATATGGATCAATTTATCTTTCTCATTTGTTAGCAAATCAAGAAAATAATTTAAAGAAGGTATTTTCCACTTAGGAACATCAAGAATAGTATCATGAAAACTAGACACAAAAATTGAGTAATAAAGACCCAATTTAGAAAGAATGGAAAGGATTAATTGATCACGTTCTTTCTGAATCCCACATTACTTGAGAATTAGAACAAGTAACTTGAAATTGGTGAAGAAACTGTCAAGAGAAATGAAATTTCTTGGACTCAGTGAGAATAAATCAATCTCCAATTGATGCGGACTCAATCAGAATAACTCAATCTCCAATTGATGTGCTCTTAGCTCATTTTGAACTCCAAAGAGAGGATCCAATTGAGTCCACACTTGCTTTGGAGCGGTAAACCCATATATATAAAAGAGTAGTTCAGGATAAATAGAGAGGAAAAGCAATCCATAGGCTTCATCCAACCTATTATTCCACATAGATTTCTCAATCACATCATTGGGCTCATTATCCAAAGCTAGAGTAACTTTGTATAATCCTCTAATGCACAATAGAATGCTAATTTTAGATTTCCATTCATGGTAGTTGAAGGGATTCAGAATGATTGATGAAGGAGAATCCATTTTTATGAATTTATGTGCTCAATAAGAAACTCTCTACAACTTGCAAAAGAAACTAGGAGAAAATCTTGTAAGCTAGAAAAGCTCTTCTTTAGAGAGGGATAGGACACTGGATGCGCTCCTCAACTCTGTATAACTTGATCAAACTTGATTCTATGATACCATGAGGAAATAATATATTTAATTAAATGAGCAAATATGATAATAAGAATCATAGGAAATACATCTTGCTGCTAAGAATTCTCACAAGCATACACAGGAAAAGTAGAGAGAAGAAAAGAGACTGAATCACATGAATGAAGAGATTAATATTGGTGTGTATCCTTCCATTGAATAATGATGAATAATAGTGTACATAAATATTACATCCCTCATAGGAAAATTGAGTTGTATGGAGACAAATCATAAAGCTAAAAAATGATGACTTACCAAAATATAGCAAACCCCCATAGGTGTCTAAAGCACTTCCCAAATATGTCAAGGACCTCACGAATTAGAAAAATCATGAGTGAATTGTCAATGGAGATGGAAAAAAATAATAATCCTAGAAAATGGAGATAAATTCATGAAGGATGGGTTGGAAACAAAGGAACCCAGTTTCCTAGTTAACTAGCTTTACCTTATCCACAGAAAAGCAGGATAAAGCATAATAAAGTAGAATATGTTGTAAGCATTGTTTACTAATTATGGATGTCCATGAAGTGGTCAATATCAACACATAATTAGAAATAAATAATTCCTTGGGTATAGATGGAATGTGTTGACTTTAAGGTGCAAGTGGATGCCAATTAATTAAGCTAGTGGGTAGATAATTAATCAAATAATGATTAATTATTTTATCCTAAGTATTGGGTGGGTTTAATATATTCAAACACAGGCAACATAAGAGAGAGATGAATTTAGCAATAGGCTGTTCAATTAATCAGGACAAAATTGCACACACATGGAGACAAAATTGGAATAATATGATTATATTCATGAATCAGTAATTAATATGAAATGCAATGGTTTTACATATAAGAGAATTTGAATTCCTCAGACAGAATTCAAATCTACCAAGGAGGATTGAATCCAAATCTAAATTAGTGTGGGAAAATCACCACTGCAGCTCACTAATGCAACTCCAGATAACTAACTTAGTCTACAATTAGTTAAATGATGAGGGTAGGTGAACAAAGGTGTCCACACTCCCTTCAATCATGAAAAATGGCTCTAGGATAAATTATTGTGATCTAACTAATGGAAACTGGAGCATAAATGAACATAACTGAATACCTACCAAGGTCAACTGAAGGAGACTATTGGTCGCACTCAGAGTGGGTTCCTAAATTATAGGGATTGGCCCTTGGTACTCCTAAACTCATGCAATCAGGTGTATTAAGTGCTAGATGTCCCTATGTGTGTTCCACATGCACTGGTGGAGTGATGAAGACCTCTTAATCTAGGAAAATATATGATTAGACTATGTGGTCAAAGGGAGGATTAATAATAATCCCAACACTTTTATCTTTTATCATGGTTTATCTTAATGTTCATGTATGCATATGTTTTTATCTAATTTTAAGTTTTAATTCAAGTTTAGTACATAATATATTGTTAAATTTTGATTAGTTCTTATCATGATGTATCTTGTTCATGTATTGTAAATTTTTTATTTAGTTATATGTATTAATTATTATTCAATTTGGATAGCTTGTGTCTCATTTCATCATTTTATTCATAAGTCATGGTTGAACTTTCAGGTAGTTCAATGGATGTAGAATTTTTTACCACGGATTTTTCCATATGATCCCAATGATTTTTACTATAATAATTATATATTTAATCTTTATCATTCCTTTCTAATAACCCAAAACAAATATTCCAACCAAAAGTTTTAAAAGTCTCAAGTTAACATACCTTTAGAAACCCTACTTTGGAGATTGTTTTATTGGTCAACATTACATCTAAGGTATCTCCACAATATCAATCCCTTAGAGTATAAATTTATTCATGTATCATCCATTTATGTCTTCTCTGTGATTCCATAGGTCTTACCTAATTATCATGTTCCAAGAAAAAATTATGGTAACTTTCCCAAATCTTGTTATTTTTTTCCTATTAAGGAGAGCAATAGTTTATGACCTACCATGTATCCAATTATTTTGGTATGATTATGAAATTGTTAATGGAAATACTATGGTATGTCTTATTTTTTATTCAATAGATCTCACTAAGATTGGATATCTCAAGCTTTAGATATAATAGTTCTACCCATAACTCTTGTTTAAGACTAGTTTTTGGACTAGTCAAAAACCCTATCTTGCAAAAGGTATAAATATGTACCTATAATGAATCAATACCTAAAAATAATACCATAAATACCATTGTATATATTATTTGGAGGAAACCTGTCTCACTCAATTTGGACATTCCAAGCTTTAGATATAACAATTTTACTCAGAACACCTATTTGAGACTAGTTTTTTGACTAGTCAAAAACCCTAATTTCCACATGGTATAATTCCAAACTTGTAATGAATCAAGATCTAAAAATCATACCACAACTATTTAGATATGTCCCCTACACCCTATGTAATTTTAGTTTTTTGAAAAGTCCCAAGAAAAAGTAAGTTTAAGAAAAAATTCTAAGATGACTCGTTTTGGAGGCATCAAAGCTCCGATACCAAATGTTATGAACAAAATTCCCCAAAAGATCATAAAATAACTAAGAGAGAGTAATACACACCTTAATAATAAGTAAAAGAGATGAATAATAAGCCTCTTCGATGATGCAAGCTCCTTATATAATGTACTAAATACACAAGACAATATGAGATGATCCTAAAGCTAGGTCTCCTCGGTATATATATATGTGTGTGTGTGTGTGTGTGTGTGTGTGTGTGTGTGTGTGTGTGTGTGTGTGTGTGTGTGTGTGTGTGTGTGTATGGGAGACAAAGGGTATAATTACAATTCTTGGATGACCAATAAATGTAATATAAATATAAAAATACAAATTACAATATATAAGGCTTAACAAATGAAAAGTAATATATTGTTATAAATGCAACAAAATTGGACATGTTTCCAGAGAGTTTCCATTCCCCAATGCCCCTCGTGTTCCTATGGTTGAGTAAATATGCATGGTACTGAAGATTTCCTATAGATGATTGCAAAATGGAAATATTGGATCTATAATCGACTAGTTAATTTGATCAAATTATAGTTGCATAATGGTGATGATATGACTAATCCAATGATTAATGATGTTTCCCACAAAGGAGCTCAGACGGGTGGAGATTACAATTACTCTCAAGTCCTAACGATTCAGTGTGTTGGTCCAAAAGTAACTCAGTTTTATCGCACTCAACAAAGATATTTTTTCATAGATGGTCATAATATGTTTCTCCATATGGTTTTCCCTCCACCATTAGTTGCAGAAGAAGGGAGACCTTAAAATGTAGGACTGAAGGTACACCTTCCAAGTTGAGGAATAAAATTGAATTTGAATCTCCTCATACCTCTCAGAAAGCTATTAGATTTTTTTTAATCTATTTTATTATATTCTAGAAAAATAATACATAACTTATAAGTTGTGAAATACTCTTCAAACTCTTAGGGGGCGATCAAGAAAAAATGTCAAAGCTCAACTAACCTTTCTAAAAGATAGATTAATATCATAAGGAAAATAAATAAAATAAATGGGAGGGAATTCTATTTAGATGTGAAAATAGATGGATATGATATTAAGGATGTCATGTTGGATCTTGGGTTGGGTGTTAATATCCTTTATGCAAAGTTGTGAGAGGCTATGGGAATTCCTGATCCATTAGTTTATTTTCCTATCCAATTGTACATGGCCAATCAAATAGGATATTTCCTATTGGAAGACTGGAAAATGTGGATGTTTATTTGGATGGATTAAAGACATCACCTGAATTTGAGACGATTGATATAATATATAATACTATCCCATGTCAAGCATTGTTGGGGATAAACTAGGATTATTAGAAATATGCTATTACTAACTCGAAAAATTAGATTATGGGTTTTAAAACTGGAGGAATTAGGTTTCCCCAACCTTTGGACCCATATCAAGGGCCTCGATACACCAAGTATATCAATGATAATATGGAGAGATATTCCTTAGATAAAATATACAACCTCATTGTAGGAAAACATGATCATTACATTAATCCCATAGAACATGGTTCAATAAGTTGGAGGTACATTCACTCTTTTAACAATGATTCAAAGGAGGATTGAAATAATGGAAAAATAGGATACATGAAACTCCATCTCTACCTTGTACAACTATTAAGTTCGTTAAATGGATTAGTGTTGAGGCTTAGGACCCTCCTATCTATGATGGGATCTCATATTTGAGTGATTTCTTCATATAAATGAATATTATATTTGTTGGTGGAAAAAAAATTACTGTAATGGATATTCCACTCTGAGGAACTCCTACAAGATGGTGGGTCATGCATAAGGATAATTTATTTCTTGGTCGTTAGTATAGATAGCTATGATCCATCGGTTTGTTCCTTTTCCTATGTATACATGATTAAATATTTTGGAAAAATTACCTCAAGATTATATGAATATGGAGGTTTATAGTGGTGAACTTATCACTTTGTCTTTGTGCAGCATTGCACGCAATACTGGGAGGAATAAGGATTACAATCTGATCTATGGGTCCATAATTTTATCCATCACTTAGTTCCTATAAACCAAGCCTAGTATTTACACGAGGAAACCTGAAGGAATATTAGATACTGGAAAATTTTGTAGACTCGGTTTTGTGAAGATTTTTATTTTATTGGAAAGTTTGAACCAGTTACAAGTTATCTGACATTGATTAAGGAGGCTTTGTTCGCTATTAAGTTGTGAAATGTAAGTAAACTTAATGTTTATCCTTTGCATAGGGACTTGTTTCATCGTCAGATCTTACTCATCATTCAGAAGTGTCCCTTTGCTATGGAAATATTGATTGAGTTGATACTAATATAGATGATTTGGAGTGCTTGAGACACTTATAATTTAAAGAGATTGAGGGTTCTAGGAATATGCAGGAAACAAATCAAGAAACTACTAATCCTTCTTACATGAGACCCATTAAGTTGGGGAATGTTAACATTGGGACAAACAAAAATCCTAAAATGGCCTCTATAGGTGATTATTGTGAAAATCAAATTATATATGAGATTGTTTCTCTTCTCAAGGAATACGAGGACCTATTTCCACAAAGTTTCACTAAGCTATAAGTGATGTAAGGGGAATTAGGAGATATCAAAATTACTCTAAAATTGTATGCTAAACCTATCAAACACCATGCTTATTTCAACCCTAAAGTTAAAGAAAATGTCAAAAGGGAAATTGAACACATGTTGGAAGTTGGTTTGATTTTTTGGGTGGATGAAGAGAAATGGCTTATCCCCATAGTAATTGGGAGAAAAAAAGATATAGATGAAATAAGGGTTTGTTTTGATTTCCACAACCTTAATTTATATTGCATGCATGATCATCTCCCTACTCCTTTTAGTGATGAGGTGTTGGACCAAGTGGTAAGGAAATAGGTGTATTCTTTTATTGATGGATTTCTAGGGTACCATCAAGTAAGAATTGAAAATTAAGATAAATGAAGGAATACATTCACAACTAAATGGGGTTATTTTGCTTATAGTGTGATTCCCTTTGGTCTCAAGAAGGTCGTTGTAGTATTCTCTAGGATTGTGATTGCTTCTCTCAAAGAATTCATCCACGCATTTCTAGAAGTATACATAGATGATTGGACTATATAAAACCTTTTTAAAGAACATGTTAGTCTTGTAAGTCCAATGTTTTACAAGTGTCGACAGCTTCAAACATCCCTCAATTTAAAGAAATGTATTATTTGTATCCTTTTAGTAATATATTGGATAATATTGTATGCCAGGAAGGATTTTTTATGGATCCTGCAAAGATTGCAGTGATTGTTAATCTCCCCCCTACCAAATATATCTTGTAGGTGTGTTCTAATATAGGACGTATTGGTTAGTATGAAATATTCGTCCATAACTATGTCATAATCATGACCCATTGGAACAAATTATAAATAAATCCGAAGCATTTGTTTGGACTGTAGAATGTGATAAGACTTTTGCATTACTCAAAGAGAATATGGCAACTACCCCTGTCTTTACTTTCCCTAATTGGATCTAAATTTATTATGTACATTTGGATGCTTCAACTATGATCACTTAAGGAGTTGTTCTTATGCAACCTAGGGAAGGCGATTTTTATCATCTGATATATTTTTCTAGTCACAAGTTACCTCAAGTTGAACACAATTATACTACCATTGAGTGAGAAGGGTTAGTTATGGTCTATGCACTACAAAAATTTTCCCACTATCTATAGGGAGGCCACTTCAAGTTCTTTCCAAATAATTATACCTTAAAGTATTTGGTGAATAAACACGTCTTACAAGGACACATCTGTACGCAATTGTTGCTCTTTCAAATGTTCCATTTAGAGGTGGTTTTAAAACCTAGGAGGAATAACGTGGGACTAAATCAGTTGTTACAGATCGAGTTAGTGAGTTTGATAGTCCTATCAATGACCAATTACTAGATGTTGAGTTATTTTGGGTTGAGTCCATACTCAAATATTTAAGAAGATAAATATTTGTTTCTCACCATAGGCTCTACACCCGAACATTATTCCACAACTTAAAAACATCATTTAATGGTTAGTGCTATTAATTATCATCTCATTGAAAAAAACTTGCATAGGATAGTGGTTAATGAGATTTTGCAGAAATGCATCCTATATCTTGAATATAAATATATCACATGGGAATCTCATGCAAAATTTACAGGAAACCATATAGGAGGAAAAAATACGACAAGAAAAATTCTACAAGATAGATTATGGTGGCCTATAGATTTTAAGGATGCCAAGGATCAAACCCACACTTGTGATGTCTGTCAAAGGGTGGGGAGGTCATGGTGGTGGGATGATATTCCTCTCCATATGGTGTATTATTTGAAACCATTTGAGAAATGAACGGTATAATTTATTTTCCATATTACTCCTCTCATGATACATTTGAAGGATCACTATATCATTACCACAACTGATTATATAACCAAGTGGGTTGAGGTCGAACCGATGAAATATTTCTCTATATAAACAATAGCTCACTTTATCTTCAAGAAAATCATTTCCTGATTTGAATATCCTAGAAGTCTCAATAGTGACAAGGGAATGCATTTAATGAGTAATACAATTGTTACGCTGACCCAATAATTTCTCATTTTCCACCATAAGAGGATTACATACCATACTCAAGCTAATGGCACGGTAGAATATTTTAACAAGATTCCCAAAATATGATACTAAGTGTGTTATACGAATCATGATGAATGGGATGAATGTAACCCTACAGTATTGTGTTCTTACCATAATACTCCTAAGAAGTTGCATAAGCACTTTCTATTATAGTTAGTTTCTAGGAAGGAAACTATCATACCTGCAGAATTTGTTGTTCCTAGTTTGTACATTGATCATGCTATGCATATGGTGGAAGAAGAGTTAGTTTTATAAATCTTGGAAGACTTGATGCAGTTGGAGGAATCTAGGTTTCTTGATGATTTTCATCCCATGGTAGAAAGATGGGAAAAAGCATGGCATGGTAAACACATCAAGACCAAACATTTTTCCAAAGGATAAAGTGGTTCTTCTCTATGACAATTAGTATGTTAAGGATCCTAGGAAGCTTCAAATGCATTGTCTTAGACCATTTATTGTTGTAGAGTTGTGGTGTTTAGGTGTTATATTTCTTGCACAACTCAATGGTGTCCTCATACCAGGATGGGTGAAAGGTGCATGCCTGAAGCCCTAAAATATATGTTGTTAATTTCATAGTTGGGACACTCTTGTTGTAAGGAACATCACCTACCACTTGATTCCCCACACAATCCACCCTCTTGAAGTAACCTATCCCCACCATCATTGCCCCAAACCTCCTCTCGGCCCATGCAATTTACCCTTCACGCCCCCCACATGCCCACAATACCCATTCGTTCTCTTCCCACTTTCCTCCCTATTATTTCTCCCCACGCTGCCCTAAATCCACCTCTGCATGAGTCCCCCTCCTCTACCAAGATTCATTCTGTACACCATTCAAAAATTTATATTATTATTATTATTACACTTTAAACCTTTAAATACTATTTACTTCCATTCTCTCCCATCCAACCTCCTCATTCTCCAATTTTTTTTATTTCTCCGTATGTGTGTGTGTATACATATGTACATATGTATGCATATCTATATATACACGCACACACATACTAGTTATTATTAGTATATTTAATTATTTAACCCCTAAATACTATTAATATATACATATATAATAAAATAAATATAACTATCCGAACCTTGCACCAATAACTCACGTGCCATGGACCCATTTGATTATAAACTTATAACAATGTTTAATCAATCAATAAAATATACTAAGAAATTATTCAAGAAATCAAAGAAAGAGATGGATAAAAAAATTGAGCAATCCAAGGATAGGGATAGAGAGAAGGAAAATGATAAACAAACATAAGAGGAACCATGCTATTACAATCGAGGATGTAAAATTTGGAAAAGAAGAAAGAGAGGAGTCAAAAAATTCTCGCAAGAACACAAGTGATTTGAATAGGTATTATCAAAAGCATGGATACAAATCTGATTCGGATTGGAAAGAACATATTGCCACATATGGAAGAATATATTATTTCAACAAGAAGACAAGCCAATCAAGTTGAGATTATCCTTTAGAATTTATGACACGAATTGAGAGGTAAGTGCATCCACTATTTGGAAAGAATTCACAACTCCAAAGGGGAAGAAGTACTACTCCAACAAAGTCACAAAATAATCCAAGTGGACTATTCTATATGAACTGATTATAGATCGAGATCAGGTAGAAAAACCAACATTTTTAGTGGCAAACTCTCGAGGGCCATTGTCCAAAAATACATCACTAGCTCTAGTGATTGTCACATCATCTCCGTCTAAATAATCTCCAAATACACCCACTCTTGACAATGGTGATGATAGTTATGAGGAGAATGTAATTAAAGATAACGTCTCCCATGGAACTGGAACAGGTAGAGATTACCTCGATGAGAGTCAAGCCATTGTTTCTAATAAGTATTCGAAAGAATCCATATGCACAAAATATAAGGAAGATAAAATAAGGGAACCTACGAAAGAGAATAAAGAAAAATACAATAATGATGATCAATGCAATGAAAAGGGATGGATCCCATGGTGTGAAAAGGAATTCAAATCTAAGAAATCAGATATTTTCAATTCAACTTCTACCTTGACTATCCTCTCACCCTAGAAAAACCTCAATGCAACATTATAAGATGATTTCGAGTATGAGAAGTCTTGTGAGGCCTCATTTTTCAAGGTGACTTATAAGGCTAATGGAAGGGGAATTCCACATGATGGCATACCAAATATGCTTGGATAAGTGATTTTATGAACAACATATGGGCTTAAACAAAATCATGCAAAGTTTGGACTAATTTAAAATATGGCATTTATATGGTCCAGGATGAGTACTGGAATTCCATTAGGCATTTTTTCATCAATGAAGGGACATAATAATGTTTCATTTTGTAGGCTTGATATTGATATTCACAAAAATATTTCTCATATTCATATACATGAAAAGTAGGACAACATTGATAAATGGAATGGAGAAGAAATTCAAGTTACAATTGAAGGAAATTGGACAAACTATCGTTCAAAGATAATACAGTATATGCACTAAATGGATATAATAGCACCGTATGTTTAGTTTCTATTCTGATACATTTCAGGAATAGTCGATAAGAATTTGACAATGCGAATTTCATTAATGATAGATATGATGCCTCTAGTACCTATTAAAATGAACTACCATCCTTGTAATGTAGATCTATTACTTATCAAGCGCCTTATTGGAGATATCTCAAAACAAAACCTTATCGAGTTTCTCCAGCATGATTTTGTTAAAATAAGAAAATCCTATGTTGATTGCTTAATTGGGGAATACAATATTTGTCCTAGGATCATTAAAGAGTTTCATCTGATCATGGTTGCAACATATGAGGGAAGTCCACACGTTTTTAAAGTCATCCATTTATTATGGAGGCAGGGGTCATTCTAAGTGGCAAAGATGGCAAGCATGGAATTAGTGTAGTTAGATTTTTGAACCTCATTCCCCTTTAGCTTGAGAAATGGGTAGATTGGGTCATCACAACGATTGCTATGAAGCGCATCAATTGGAATATATATAAGATTAATTAGACACAAGTTAAAGTTGGTATTTTTGTGAGCATTGTAAGTATAATGATTCCTTTCAAGAGAAATTGCATAGAATATGTTGGAGATGAAATCATAGAAATAGTTACTTTTGTTAAGTTTTCTATACAATAATGTGGTGTTCATTAGGAGTAAAAAATAGTTAGAAAACAACAAGAACACTAGTGGAAAGAGAATAAACAAAACTTGACCAGGTACATAGCAGATGCATCCTGTGCTATATATGAGGTTGTCTATGATGGCATACGGATTGATGTGAAGAATGTTATCATCAAGCTAATTAAGCGAGAGTGTAAGGAAAACAAGAATGGAAGGGATTTGATGAAGAATAGTATGGATATTTTTGTTGAAATATTTGGAATGGAGGTTCCATACGCGTTTATTGATCGTATACCTAACACGAGAAGTGATCAATATTTTTGTGGATATTACAATGCAATGACACAATTATCTAGAAAATAGTGTAAGTTGATAAATGATTGAGTTCAATAAGTGGTTGAATAATTCAATGACGTTTCTAAGATGAAACACTTTTAAGGGGGTGGCAATGTTAAACATATAAATAAATAATATTATTGATAATAAATAATAAAATAAATATAATTAATTATTAGTTAAGAATACAAAGGATGTACCCTTTGTATTTCAAAAAGAACAGTTAGCTTATATCAAAACCCACATATTGTATTGCAATATCATCATTCAAATTTTATTATTCAATTATATATTTTTATTTAAGACATATTGTAAATTCAATAAGAACATGAACTGTTCTTATTACAATTTGTGTAGCCATTGAACATCGCACTAGAGTCCTCTCATCAAAGTGGACTCAAGGTTCTTATGGGAAAACCAAACCCACCATTTGATTTGTGTATCAACGACACTCCACCACCATGGGTAAATATTTAGAAAGAGAAGAACTAATTTCTAAATCATCTCCATGGTCAAAGGAATTTATCCTAGTTAACATTCATGACCCAAGAGTGGATATTATGGGTGACCTGCATGGAAATGTTGAGCTAATAAGGCTGGTCAAGTATGATTTATCTGATGGGGACTTGTTCCTAGATATGCACCTTGATGACTAATTATACTACATCCCATTGGATACATGGGAGCTTATCATAGTATGCAAATCATCCTTCAATCCCTTATTCAAATCCACATTGGTTGTTCTCTACAAACTCACAATGTTCAATACTATCGTTGGACGAAGAAATCCCCCTTCACATCAACAACATACACTTACTCACACCCTTGTCCATTGAAGGGAAACACGTCTCTTCATAATTCCATGGGGGTGGGAAGCATGGGAAAAATAAATATGAGATGAGTTTCTATGATCGGTATAGAATCAAAATCAATGGCCAATGTATTGTCATCTCTCTTATCAACAGTCTGTAGGTCAAATTTTCCTACCATAGAATTTCTGGAAGAATTATGAAAAAGTATACTTGAGTCTAGTGGACCATGGAATCCCTGCTCATTGTTGAATTATATGTTTAGGGGGTGCAATTAAACTGGTGCAATTTTCTCCTTGATGAGCTCTTAGAAGCATGTGCAAAATCTCATGTCACCTCCAGCTATTTAATTTTCAACTCTCTATTAGTTTCCTTTTCTATATGGAAATGGAAATCCCTTGAAGGCTATGAATTGCCACCAACATCAGACATAAGGGTTTTGGCCTTACATTTTGAACCATGAAAGAATATAGGTGATGTACATAATGCAACATTCAATGACTAGGAATTTGGAAAATTATTTGACAATATGATTGTTTCCACCACTCTTATACTATGGATTTTGCAAGCCCTTCTAGATTCCCATGCAGAAAATATATGGTTCAACATGGTTCAACTTGGATAAGGAAAGTAAGAATTCTATACATGAATTGTAAACATAGGGTTCAATGGGAACTTGTGAGTTACTGTGCACTGTATATGAAGGCCACAATGTCCTCTTACATTGGTTTATCTATTGTGAAGTTGTAGTTCAATAACCTTTGTTAGAAATAATGGTATGAACAATTACATAGTCTTGGAAAGGAATTAACCAACTAACTTAATTAATAGAACTAAGTTGCACGGAAAGTAAAGCACACGATAGGAAAATAAATTCACACCATACTGAAACTAAATGCTAAAACTAAATTCACACTCTGTTGGAAAGTAAATGATAAAACTAAATTCACACTCTACTGGAAAATAAATGATAAAACTAATTTCACACTCTATTGGAAAGTAAATTCTAAAACTAAATTCACAAAATGATGGAAAGTAAATGCTAAAAATCTATTCACACCACACCTTGACATAAAGGTAAATTGTAGAAATGAAATCTAAAGCATATCCTTTCCAAATACATATTATTGTTTATAATCCAGAGTAGTAAATATGATCATTGCATTAAGCACAAGTATTGTAAAATAAACATTTAAATCACTAATCTATGGATTAAATTAAATTTTAGAAATGAATTTCACAGAAAATAAGAAATCAAAATTATGGAATTAAAACTAGACAACAAATTAAAACTACATTAACATAAACTAAATAAAATCAAACTATATAATTATTAAACTAAAATCTATGTTGAAACAAGATCTCATGAAATTGTAATTATTTTGTCATAATATGGATTATTTCTTTAATACTCCTCCCATTTGGAATAAATATGGACCTCTCTTTTCTACATAAGCTTCCTTGAAACATAAATAACCAATATTGAATGTAGATCCAAAATATCCTCAATTGGTTTCAGCAATTTTCTAATAATTAGCAACTTCAAAACCAACTTATAAATAATCCCAAGATATTTGTCAACAAATCATATATAATATTTATCCAAGAGGTTGATGATACCCCTTGATCCATGGGATGACTAGTGGTTAAAGGTAAATTCAAAAAATATTGACTCTATGTTGTTTTTGCATCTTTCCTATAGCGTTTCTACAGTTTCTTGTAGAGTTTCTGCAACTTCTATAGCGGATCCATAGCTTTCTTTTAGAATTTCCACAAATTCCTATAGATTTTATGCATCCTGTAGAAGGTTCCACGACTTTCCTGTAGAGTTTTTGTATCTTCTTGTAAAGTTTATGTAACTACATGTAGATTTTTTGCAACTTTTTTTAGAGCTTCTGCATCCCGCGGAAGGTTCCATAACTTTCCTATAGAGTTTTTATATCTTCCTGTAAAGTTTCTCCAACTTTTGCAGTCGATCTGCAACTTTCCTTAGATTTTTCGCAACTTCTTGTAGAGTTTTTGCATTCTAGATAAGGTTCCATAGATTTCTTATAGAGTCTCCATAGACTCCTATAAATTTTCTGTAGCTACTTGTATATTTTCTGCAAGTTCCTGTAGAGTTTCCACAACCCACATAAGATTTTTCATCTTTCCTATAGAGTTTTCACAGTTGCCTATAAAGTTTTTGTAGCTGCACGTAGAGTTTTGCAACTACATATAAAGTTTCCACAACTTCCTATAATATTTCTATGGAGGAATGTTGTGGAATTCCTATAAATTTTATGCATCTCTTGTAGCATGTTTGTGGTGGATCCATAGCTACTATAGGATTGCCATAAAAAGTTCCATAGAAAATAGTTTTTTAGGAGGTTTTGTAGCAACAAGGAGTTCTACACCGTGAAATGTTCTATAGCATATAATGTTCTGTAGTATTTTTTGAAAAAACAAGCCATTGTCCCAAGCAAATAAAAAATACACCAATTCCCCTAACGTTAGTAAAAAAATCCATTGAAATACTAAGAAATGTAATGGAAAAACACCTTGAGACTAAAACCCACATATGATCATTAGAATGGATTGATATAGGGTTATGGGTAAGATAAAAGGGTTTATGGAGAAGGATAATATTGTAAAATATTCCAAGTCCAAGGCACAACAACAAGTCAAAGACAATGTAAGACACCACATATATTTTGTCGAATATTACCGCCTGTGTTCCAAGGAAGAATCAAGTGGTTTCCAAGGAGGAGGTTACAAGGAAAATGAAGGTGTCTGGAATTGAAGGATGTTCAAATACCAATCAAGAGAAAGAATAGGCTCATCCCTCTAGTATGTTGGAAATCACTATAATTCTTTCCTCCCCATATTATATTTTTCATAGAATTAAAGTAAAGAATTCAAGTCCTATATAGGGCCTGTTGCTCAATTTTTTGCAAAGCATGACACCAAATATGTTGCAAGTGGTGTGGGCCTTGACCCCTCACCCACCCAAAATTATAGCAGAAGGGACCTCATCTAAATTGATTGTTCCCACTCCTACCCTTTTGGTTGTAGAAGTTGTGTCTTCTTCATCCATAGGACTAGTGATTAAGGAATTGTGAAGACGAGGAGCCAAGCATGAAATGGAGTTAGTTGTGGTAACTTTTCTCTCCTTATATAAATTTGAGTGGTTAACACACAATCCGCCCTTCATCATTATTGAATGATGTCATCCATGAAATTAAGAATACTCCACTAACCCACATAGGGAAACACACAAACATCGTGACTTAGACAGTGGTTGAAGAGAATGTTGATAGCACCACCTTTGGAGGGTAGGTTGTTGAACTCACAAAGAAGGATGTAGCTGGTGGCAGTGGTGGGGACCTTACATAGTATTCCCCTCCTCCTAACACACATGAGACAATGAAATATAAACCCATTCCTAAGGTTGTCATGGGGGATTCTCAAGAAGAGCATATTCCAAATTTTATCCCCATCAACCCCCTCCCTTTTATTCCTCCATGGACAATTTATCAAACATGGTGCAATTACACCAGTTTGTGCAGGATCTAGAACATTTTTAGGTAATGTTACATATATGTCATAAGTAGACCGACATTTTTCTTTTTTTATTGAGGCCACCTAGATCAAGATTTTGTATCACCATTAGGAAGCATGACCACAAGTAGAGGAAGAGGTTTAGACATATGAAAAATCGAACATGGTTGTTTCTAGTGGTCAACCATTAGATTGGAAGTCTTTGGCTGGTACCACCTCCTACCCTATAGATATTCAGGACTGGTCTATTCCTCATCCATTATAGATGATACATGCATCTACCATTGAAGTGGATACTAGTATTATCTAGGTAAAATAGGATCAATAGGATTTGCAAGTGGCCCATCAACATATGGAGGTTTGTCTCACAATTTCCCTTGTATAAAGGGATGCATAAGATCAGTCATTCTAGGAAGAAAAACAAGTGGTAAACATGATATCTTAGAAAATGTCTGATATTTAGAAAGTGCTCCAGAAACAACATGATGATGTATTGAAAGAAGGCTTCTATCCCAACCCCCATGATGGTATTAAGTTTCTCTAGTCCTTTTAAAAGACCCTACAGACTAAAGTTGGAACCCTATGATGGGAATTGGACATTATCCAAGGTGAGGTGTTGCAACAACAACAAGAAATCATGGCCCTTCATCAATATTGAATGATGTCATCCATGAAATTAAGAATACTCCAGTAACCCACATAGGGCAACACACAAACACTATGCCTTAGATAGTGGTTGAAGAGAATGTTGATATCACCACCTTAGGAGGGTAGGTTGTTGAACTCACAAAGAAGGATGTAGGTGGTAGCAGTGGTGGGGACCTTAAATAGTCTTCCCCCCCTCCTAACACACATGAGAGAATGAAATCTAAACCCATTCCTAAGGTTGTCATGGGGGATTCTCAAGAAGAGCATATTCCAAATTTTATCCCCATCCATCCCCCTCCCTTTTATTCCTCCATGGACAGTTTATCAAACATGGTGCAATTACACCAGTTTGTGTAGGATCTAGAATGTTTTTAGATAATGTTGCATATATGTCATAAGTATACCAACATTTTTCTTTTTTTATTGAGGCCACCTAGATCAAGATTTTGTATCACCATTAGGAAGCATGACCACAAGTAGAGGCAGAGGTTTAGACATATGAAAAATCGAACATGGTTGTTTCTAGTGGTCAACCATTAGATTGGAAGCCTTTGGTTGGTACCAACTCCTACCCTATAGATATGCAGGACTAGTCTATTCCTCATCCATTATATATGATACGTGCATCTACCATTGAAGTGGATACTAGTATTATCTAGGTAAAATATGATCAATAGGATGTGCAAGTGGCCCATCAACATATGGAGGTTTCTCTCACCATTTCCCTTCTAGAAAGGGATGCATAAGATCAATCATTCCAGGAAGAAAAACAAGTGGTAAACATGATATCTTAGAAAATGTATGATATTTAGAAAGTTCTCTAGAAACAACATGATGATGTATTCAAAGAAGGCTTCTATTCCAACCCCCATGATGGTATTAAGTTTCTCTACTCCTTTTAAAAGACCCTACAGACTAAAGTTGGAACCCTATGATGGGAATTGGACATTATCCAAGGTGAGTTGTTGCAACAACAAGAAGAAATCATGGCCCTTCATCAATATTGAATGATGTCATCCATGAAATTAAGAATAATCCACTAACCCACATAGGGAAACACACAAACACTGTGACTTAGAAAGTGGTTGAAGAGAATGTTGATAGCACCACCTTAGGAGGGTAGGTTGTTGAACTCACAAAGAAGGATGTAGGTGGTAGCAATGGTGGGGACCTTAAATAGTCTTCCCCTCCTCCTAACACACATGAGACAATGAAATATAAACCCATTCCTAAGGTTGTCATGGGGGATTCTCAAGAAGAGCATATTCCAAATTTTATCCCCATCCATCCCCCTCCCTTTTATTCCTCTATGGATAGTTTATCAAACATGGTGCAATTACACCAGTTTGTGCAGGATCTAGAACGTTTTTAGGTAATGTTGCATATATGTCATAAGTAGACCGACATTTTTCTTTTTTTATTGAGGCCACCTAGATCAATATTTTGTATCACCATTAGGAAGCATGACCACAAGTAGAGGCAGAGGTTTAGACATATGAAAAATCGAACATGGTTGTTTCTAGTGGTCAACCATTAGATTGGAAGCCTTTGGCTGGTACCAACTCCTACCCTATAGATATGCAGGACTAGTCTATTCCTCATCCATTATAGATGATACATGCATCTACCATTGAAGTGGATACTAGTATTATCTAGGTAAAATAGGATCAATAGGATGTGCAAGTGGCCCATCAACATATGAAGGTTTGTCTCACCATTTCCCTTGTAGAAAGGGTTGCATAAGATCAGTCATTCCAGGAAGAAAAATGAGTGGTAAACATGATATCTTAGAATATGTATGATATTTAGAAAGTTCTCTAGAAACAACATGATGATGTATTCAAAGAAGGCTTCTATTCCAACCCCCATGATGGTATTAAGTTTCTCTACTCCTTTTAAAAGACCCTACAGACTGAAGTTGGAACCCTATGATGGGAATTGGACATTATCCAAGGTGAGGTGTTGCAACAACAACAAGAAATCATGGCCCTTCATCAATATTGAATGATGTCATCCATGAAATTAAGAATACTCCACTAACCCACATAGGGCAACACACAAACACCGTGACTTAGAAAGTGGTTGAAGAGAATGTTGATAGCACCACCTTAGGAGGGTAGGTTGTTGAAATCACAAAGAAGGATGTAGGTGGTGGCAGTGGTGGGGACCTTACATAGTCTTCCCCTCCTCCTGACACACATGAGACAATGAAATCTAAACCCATTCCTAAGGTTTTCATGGGGGATTCTCAAGAAGAGCATATTCCAAATTTTATCCCCATCAATCCCCCTCATTTTTATTCCTCCATGGATAGTTTATCAAACATGGTGCAATTGCACCAGTTTGTGTAGGATCTAGAATGTTTTTAGGTAATGTTGCATATTTTTCATAAGTAGACCGACATTTTTCTTTTTTTATTGAGGCCACCTAGATCAAGATTTTGTATCACCATTAGGAAGCATGACCACAAGTAGAGGAAGAGGTTTAGACATATGAAAAATAAAACATGTTTGTTTCTAGTGGTCAACCATTAGATTGGAAGCCTTTGGTTGGTACCACCTCCTACCCTATAGATATGCAGGACTGGTCTATTCCTCATCCATTATAGATGATACGTGCATCTACCATTGAAGTGGATACCAATATTATCTAGGTAAAATACGATCAATAGGATGTGCAAGTGGCCCATCAACATATGGAGGTTTGTATCACCATTTCCCTTGTAGAAAGGGATGCATAAGATCAGTAATTCCAGGTAGAAAAATAAGTGGTAAACATGATATCTTAGAATATGTCTGATATTTAGAAAGTGCTCCAGAAACAACATGATGATGTATTGAAAGAAGGCTTCTATTCCAACCCCCATGATGGTATTAAGTTTCTCTACTCCTTTTAAAAGACCCTACAGACTGAAGTTGGAACCCTATTATGGGAATTGGACATTATCCAAGGTGAGGTGTTGCAACAACAACAAGAAATCATGGCCCATATCCCTTCAATCATAACAAACATCCACACCACTTGTAGTTGACTTCATGAGGTCACAACATGAAGAAATAATACTTTCTTGTAATTTCCTAAGTATGGTGTACAGACCTGAACACTCTTCAATTCTGTAAAATATATTAAAATTTCTGAACTTGAATCAATTTACACAATGACTTCTTGGACTGGGCAAATGAGGGGTTTATTCTTGGAAATTTTGCAGGAAAAAGGAGTGAGTATTGGGCATAAACCAAAGACAATAAGACATGGAATTCCCTCTCCCATATCACATTTATATCTGGTGCCATTTAGGGTTCATAATCCACTACGTGGAAACCTACTACCACGCTTCTAGGCAGCCAAACTGTGGAACTAAGGAGGGTAGCTCGGTCTGTTTTAACCAGGGGCTTCTGGAAACTTGAAAAGGGTTTTTCCAGAATTATTATAGCATACATAAAAAATTTATACAGTTTTCAGAGATTCTGGAAGGTTCTAAAATTTTTTGGATGAATTTGGGGTTTTACAACAGTTTTGGCCAAGGAAAACCCTGCATAGAGGAGGATCCAAAAAGGTGGTACAAGCCCAAATAGAAATGGTTCTGTAGTTTTATATGGGAAGGTGAGCCTGTTAGTGACCCACAGGAACTGACAGATATTAGATGGAGTTAATAGAAATGATTTTACATCAATTTTACCAAAACTAGTTATTAAAAGCTAGTAATCTAGCTAGGGTCTAAAAAAATAGTTAAATCATCTCAAATGCATTTCTGTAAAACATGAGAACTGTAACAGGGGTAAATATCAGTTCATTGAATATTTAAAATCCCTTCAATCACTTCCCCAACCTGACATATTCCTTATAGCACTCATTTTTATTCAATTTCCCCCATACATTACTAAAATAGGCCTTTTAGGAAAAAATGAAGACAAGAATATTTATGGTAAGAGATGTTTAGACATGATACATGTAATTTTCAGAATATTATGACCCTACAGAACATAAATTACATCATTGACTGACCATTACAAGGATGCTCCAAAAACAAGGGGCAAGAGGCCTGGATCATGACTGGCAAGGGTTGTGAGCTTAAGTGAAGCTAGGGATTCATTGGATATTGACCTGAAATTTATGGAGGCTGAAAATAACTCTGTAAACCCTTCAATTCCTGCAATATAGTTCTCCACACCTGCAATGGAAGAAAAGGGGATGGAAGGAGAGGGGAATGGAAGGTTGGGGCTCATCTCCCAGTAGTCTGAGGCACAACACTCAGAAGTAATGCTCCCATAAGCATTCAACAATAAAATCATCAACCAAACTAAATAAAATTGGTTTGAATTTATATTTTATAGACTTATGGATGACTTGCTTAGTAAGTTGAGGCCAATGGTGACCTTTGAGAGCAAGTCAACCCCATGGGTGACCTAACCCTAGCCACAAAAGTGCCCCCTTTGGGAAATTAGGAAAGTAGGCCATGTGGAATTGTTTCCAATTCCAAATCATCCTTCACAATTAGAAACTACACCCTCCCTTAGTCAAAATCTGCCTCTTTTTAGTTATGACAGCTTTCTACTTTTTCTGGGTCATAAGGAAACTCTTTCTTTCCTTAAAAAACTTTCCTGCTTTTCTCTTATAGCTTTTATGAGCTCCATAAGAGGAAACCGTGCCCTCCCCTTTGAAATACTTTCCTTCTTTTACCTCTATCTACTTTTTCAGCTTTTAGGAAACTTCCCTTTATTCTCTTCCTTGATTTTGTCATGGACTTTCTTATTTTTACCAAGGAAAGTTGACTAGCTTTCCCTAATGCACCCTCCTGACATGGTAGCCTTAATTATACATCGTTATTGTGCATAATAAATAAAATTGCTGAAATAAAATTAAATACATGCCTTAGAACAATTATTAGTAAAAATTTATCCTAGGAGGAATAATTAATAACAACTTGAGCCCTTAGGAACTTAGCATGGTCAACACTTTTAATGGTCAATTTGAGGGAACATGACAATCCTCCCCTCCCAAATATGCTTGTCCTCAAGCAGAAGCACCACATAGTGTTGCAAATTTTTCCACCATGTTTTTGTTGCACCACTCTGATCATAGCCATTTTTCTGATGCCACTTCTTTTAGAAAATTTCCAACCCAATTAAAGTAACTGAGTATAATTCTTAGATCCCACTGCCTCCTCTGCAAGGACCCAAATTTTTCTGCCACCTTTTGAACTCTGTCATTCCTAAGAATGCCTGGATCCCATGGTTTTATCTGCCTCCTTCCATCCATCAATAAAAACAACAAAATTGTATCATTGTAGAGGAGGAAAATGAGATTATGAAAATCATACCACGATATTGGGAGCTCATCTCTCCCCATGCCAAAATGAACATTTTTTAAACTCTCCCACCAGAGATGGAATTCCTTAATGCGGGACAAAATCATCTTGAGCCTCTCTAAAGTATGAAAATCCATGTGCAAGATAGCACTGGAAATCACATCATTGTTGTTATGAATACACATGAGGTTATCCCATGTCCCTCCATGTATACTGAAAGCATCATATAGCAGCCATACATGCTCATTCCATTGCTCACACAATTTCTTTTATGTGTCCAATGTCTCTCCATTTATGCAAGCAAGATTTTTACGCTCCAGTGCACACATCTCAATCATGTGTCTAGCCACCCAATCAATGGACGGACAAAATTTCATGCTAAATGATTCAGGTGGGAATAATTCAGCTACTACTAATGCACTTGTCAAACCACATGGTTTGACCATCAATACCTCAACTATAAGAGTGAAAGTATCAAGCTCCTCTTGTGGCATCAACAGAAAAAATCCTTTCACCCAATTTTCATCCCCACATGATGTGGCTGAAATAGAAGCGTGGGGTGAAGAATTGTGAGCCAAATCCCTACAATGCTCATCAATCAAGATAATGGATCCACAAATTCCTCCATTATTTTTCTGAGTGACAGTGTGATCATGTGCCTCCTCCAAAATTGTACAACATTTTCCTAGAGGCAACTCATAATCTCTTAGGAACCATGCAAGTGCTTGATCTTCATATTGCTTGACCTCAAACTCCTCAAGCACATGCAAATTGGAATGCACCTCATGTGCATGTGTATGGGAGGTATATAATAGCTACAAAATAAGTCTTTGTTGTTGTTCACATGTCAAGAAAATGTCAGTCACAACAAAAAAATTATTGTAGAAATTTAAAAAATGTCCTCTCAAGGTCTTCATTCCAAATATGTCTCTATGGAACTCAACAGGTGCTCCCCTCTTCATCCAAGGGCTCAACTCTCTACCATTGATCCAAGGGTGCAAAAATCCATCAATTGACCCACACATTGAAAGTATGTGTAGATCTGATGCCTTCTTGTCAAAAGTGGCTGCACACACATTCCTTTTCTACTGCTTGTAAATCATAGAAAAATCAGCAATATTAAAAACAATTTTCTTGCAACAAGACATAAAACTTTTACCTTCCATATTTTCCTCTTCAATGATTCCTCTATCCAACCATCCAGTGGATGAATCAGAGATATTTCTTGCTGATTTATATGATCTATAATCATCCATCTCTTCTGCAATAGGATCTATCTCCAATGGGGACAAATCATGATCCCCCTGTTGTGCATGCGACACAAACTAGAAAAAATTCTTCACCCACTATTCATTCCCCATTGGTGTTTTTGAATCTAGGAATTGTGGGAAAGAACTATGAACCTTATTTGCATGTTTGCAAGATTCAGTAATCATACTTATGGCTGCAACTATTTCATTATTGGCTGGCCCAAATTGGGTGCTCTCATCCCACTCTTCCATGGAAGAGTGACTGTCTTCAAGGAACAACTCAAGTTTCCTTGGAAAGAAATCAAGTGCTTGGTTCTCATAAAACTATTCTGCACACTCTTTAAGAACATATAGAATAGAATGCTCCTCATGGTCCACCCACTCATGAGGTTCCTCCATGGATTTTTTCATGCCATTTACCCAAAAGGGATGACTCTTAGGAAATATTGAGGATTCAGTCAATTCTTTCCACTCTTGTTGGAATTGTTCTATATTCATTTGTGATTCTAAGAGGGCACTTTGAGTGTATCTCAAATAATCTTGGGTGGCCAACAAATCACCTTTGAGCTTGTAGTTCTCTTCTTCATAAATGCAAATACTTTCTTCATCATGCAGTGATGCTTCCCGCAATAACTCTGTTAACCCAAAAAATCCTAGACTCAGATCTCCATGGCCTACACCACCCAAGGACACCATTTCAAAATCCTCATATCACTCCATTAGACCCCCACACCCTCAAAATGGCTTAAGAATGGAGAAAAGGGCTTAAAACCCCCAAAAAGGAGCCTAAAATACTCTCCTAGGAGCTAAAGCCCCCAAAAGGGGGTTAAACCCCTAAAAGGAGCTAAAGTTAGGGAAGAAGGGGCTAAAATCCCAAAAAAGGGGCTAAAGCCCTGACCAAGGGCTTACAACCCTAAAAGTCCCCAAAAAATCTATAAAAGGAGGCTGGGGGGTCACTCTCACACACTTCTCCCTTGCATACTGTTATGCTTCCCGTGGATGCCTTGAGACCCTTTGTCTCTCAAGCCACCCACACTCCCTCTCCTCCATCTCCATTGAGCCATAGCTTCCCCATCTAAGAGAGAGGTGCTTCTTCAAGCCAGGGCATGGTGGCCCAATTCCATCAAAGAGAAGGTATACCAATTTTGTTTCTTGAATTTGCTTTAATGTTTTGTAGTTTTTTGCTAACTCATTTCTGTTTGCAGGGTTGTGTATAACATGTTTTTGCAGGTTTTTAGTTTCTAACAGTTGTTTGCAGGTTGCTGGAGCTAACCCTAACAGTGTTTGCAGAGGGGTTTCCAGCCATTCCATATTTTTCTCTTCTTTCTGTTCTTCATTTTATTTCTGCTTTATTTTCATCATTTTCACACACAGGAGCCTACCCTTCTATCCTATAGACAGAAGGGAGCCATTCCTTCCCCTGTAGCAAGGAGAAATCCCTACTACAGAATTGGCGACCATACCAGGTTGATCCCACAGGATCCCTGGTCCAGATTTTTAAAATTTCAAGTTTTTTCCATTTATGCCCTAGTTTTTAAAATTTCTTGTCAGATATAGGTTAAATCTATTTTATTTACTGTTTTTATTATTGCTGAAGCCTCTGCAAGGCAAATCCAAGTCTGTTTGGCCACAGTACAGGTTACTATTGGCTGGATCTGACTCAGGATCATAAAAAACCCAAATATGGGGCAGGTTGCACTTATCGGGCTTGAACAAGGGGTGAGATCACTCTTTTTGGCCTAACAAGCATGACCAAGTCACCCTTAAACCCCCAAAAGGTGCAACTTCACTCAGAAACACGGACCGCTTCTGTCTGTGAAATTTGTGTGACCCCCTCGCCTGTTTCTGAAAAAAAATTGCGACCCCCTCACCAAATTTGATCAGAAATGTGCAGTCTGTCAATCAGAGGTTAAATTTTAGTTTAATAGGGACTATCAGTGCAGCTCATCCACCTCTATCTAGCACATTAGTTCAATTTTAGTTTTTGTTTTAATTTACTGTAAATTCATGAACAAACAATGTGTAAATTCCAAACAAATTTTAATGACTTAATGAATGTAGCTTAACTAAAATTGATAGTAAAATTAACAGTCTTGCTTACCCTTCCTCCTCTACCCAGTCATCACCCTTCGAGGTATTCTGGGAAACGACGAAGGTCAAGCTCGTATACTCCTAGGCCCTTCATTGAATATTGTTCTAAACCATTAAAACCGGATGACCTGGAAAGTAGAGGGGGTAGAAAAGGAGGGCTTATCACGGTGCTAAGCATCCTCCCTATTGACCAACCTTGCATCCGGGAGGTGACCTATGGATCTACGGATGGGCTTAGTCCCATTGTGTTGAGATCCCAACACCTTCTCTTGGTTGAAGAGGAATATCAGTGTGAGGTAGTCATCTAGTTAGGCCATAAACATTCAAGGTTAAAAACTGTATTTGTTTACAAATTTCTGATTATTCATTACATACACAACAATGATATGAACTCTACCATAATATGATGAATTCATAAACCATTTGCAGCCACCTGATACCATAAAAATAGAAAAACAAATACACCATACCAAGTAATCAACCCAACTCAGTTCATGACGCTGAGAGAGCCTTAAAATTTATCAATTTACACTAAGTTCAAACAATCTGAAGTCTTTGAGGACATAAGTCCCTGACTGCTTCAACCGTGGGAAGTACTTGGGATCTTCCTAGAAACTCATTGTGAGGAGTAGCATGGGAACCCCAAAGTAGCTGGCTGCTGAGAGGAATTGCCAAGCGAAACGGGAAACGACCCCCATCGATTGAGTAGAAACACCGGTGAGGAAAAATCCAAGTGTTTTCTTCTGGCAGTCTTGGTGGCCGAGTGACCACCTACATCCAATAGGAAGCCATTGAAACTGGGGTCCAAATGTCATTCCCACCAGTTTGATAAACATCTAACACAATTGATCCCTCACACTCTTCCTCAAGCCTAAGAGGTGAACCACCACCACTCAGGACATTGAACCGACACCGTCGAGCCTATTCTCGACGACCTCGCACACCATCAGAAGGCCACATAGCCTCTGATTCATATTCATACCCATATCAGTATGAACCAGACCTCCACATAGCACCATCAAGCCCCATGGCTGGTACAAATCCGGATCCATTTTTCGGCATAGCCATAGCTAGTGGACCCATGTCCACATCACAACCTATCACCCTCAACCCGATAGGTGGCCCAAGAACAGTCATGCAAACTGTCATCAGTCAGCTGCCACCACCTATAGTGACCAGCCAAGCTGGACCACTTGCAACACACAGGGGCAGTGTCCCCTCCACACACACTACCCCTCCTGCCACATAGGGGGGCAGTGGACCTTCCACTTACATTGCCCCTACTATCATACATGGGGGAAATGTCCCTGCCACCCATATTGTCCCCCCCACAACACTTGGGGGCATTGGCCCATCCATAATGGTACCATCGCAAGTACCCCCAGCTATGCATATGCATTATGCACCTGCAAATCTCACCACCATCATAGCTCCATCCCACATCAACTTGGGGTCAAACCTGCCTTTCATGGCTCATATTAACTTGCCTGATTTGGAATGGTTAACAAATGACCCCATCCGCCACCAAGCTTTCTCGCCACCCATGCCAACCAAGCTGCCATCAGACATTCCCAATTTTGAAGGCAAAGAAGGGGAATGTCCCCAAAACCACATAATGACATTCCATCTATGGTGTTCATCATATAGAATTGTAGACGATTCCATCAGACTGAGGCTATTCCAACGTACCCTCACAGGTGTTGCGGCCAAATGCTACACTGAGCTACCACAAGCCAAATACCCTGATTTCAACTCCCTAGCTTTCATGTTCCTATAGTATTTCCAACTCCCCGTCAGATACGACGAGGGGGTGGATATCGTGCTATCGTGCCGTCAGAACACCGCCACTCATATAACTGACCACATCCATGAGTGGCGGCGATGCCATAGCTTATGTAAAATCCAACTTGACGACAAGATATTCTTGGATTGTTTCCTCAAGACCTTGCTCCCACCCATAGCAAAGGACGTCGCATCTAAACTTCCTCAATCCAAAGAAGAGGCCATACTGAAAGCCCAACAATTTGACCTGATCTATGCTCAGTCTGGATACCTGTACACCATCATCCCAGATGCTCCCTGCGCAGGCACCTCTTACTGCAATGCACTGGGGGCATCCCATGCTGCAGATCGAATCATAGGATCAGTCTCCCAATAGCCACAACATCGACCGACACCACCTACAGTTCCATCACAACCAAGCAACACTGCTAATGTTTCTTACCAAAACCAAGCTCCGGACTACACTAGAATGATTTCCCAGTCCGGAGCAACAACTTCCTATGCACAACTTGCACCACCGTAGCAGGCTCAAGCCATGGTTTGGCCTACACATCAGTATGCGGGGAAAATTCCCCCATTTGTGGCTCTGCCTCCCACTCAAATCTACTATGCACCACCAGTGCAAGCGGTTCAAGCCCCCGCCCCTGCTCCACCTGCTCCATTGGGGCAAGTGTTCACACAACAAAACCATCCCGACCAGCCTACCCCAAACAACCAACAAGGGCAAGATAGAAATAATTGGCCCCAGAACCAAGGCAACAACCAACCACAGGGAGGCGGTCAACAACCGAACCCTCCCAACAATGCCATGGAAAACCAGCCAGCTCAAAACCCCCCAGGACCAAACGCACCAAGATGCAACGTCCCATTGCACACAAACCAACTGTGCACACTCTGTGATGTTTATGGGCACTACACATTCGAGTGTCCCCTCATGGGTCACGCCAAGCAATCCATTTAGAATGAGGTTCAACAGGCCGTCAATGCTACGAACCAAGCCCAACCCAACCCAACACCACAAGGACCTCCTCCTATGGTGCTCTAGAACCCACTGCCTGTCCAAGGGTTGGTTGCAACTGCACCCCCTCCCCAACCCAATCCCAACGCTATGGGGACACCTCCCATGGTCGAAACAGGTGTTCACCACCTGCTAGCCATGATGACTGAAGAGGTCAACATGCAAACCAGACGGAATCAGTACGGTACCACCACTAAAACCGCTAACACATCAGCGGCATCAACGTCCAAAACACTCAACCTACCTCTTCAGTTACCCCCATTCCCGCACCCCCCCATACGCAGGATTTCCAATAACGCCACGGCTAGAGCTGCAGTCGGCTATAGCATTGTGGATGATTTGGACCAAACGCCAACCGCCATGTCCACTCTTGAGGTACTTAAAACATGCCCAATGCAACAAAAATCCTTACTAGCCACCCTTGTGGCAATAGACCCCTCCGACTTGAAGTTAATCACATTCAATGCGGAGAACAGAGAACCACGCATGCCATCCACCATCACCTTCAAAATCCCAGTGTCTATCCAAAACCTGGTTGTGCACCAATGCATAGTGGATGAGGGGGAATCCATGTGCGTTATGTCTACCCTGGTTTGGCAGAAACTTGGATCACCAATTCTGCAACCATCCTCCACAACTCTGCAGGCTTATGATGGACACCCTACTAAATCCAAAGAAATCTTCCCCCATGTCCCCATCACATTGGCCGGGAAGACAGTGCTGATCGACATAGAGGTCGTCAATGCTCAACTGGACTATAACCTTCTCCTCGAAAGAAGTTATATGTACACCATGAGAGCAGTCACATCAACTGTCTTCCATCTCATGATGTTCCCTCACGAAGGGAAGATTGTGATGGTTGATCAACTCACTTATCATGATCCGCAAGGGTTAACGGCACCTGCCAACGTTATCCCTACCATCACCACCATTGAGCCACAAGGGACGACTACACACGCTAATGTCATCCCTGCAATCAACACTATGGTTGACAACACACCAGCCTCCCCATTGTTGAATGTGGGCCTTGGTTTGTTTGCTGATCCCACCATGACGACTCCTTTCCCCTCAGTGTCACCACCACCAACACAAAATGAGACTACGGACTTGTGCATGGTCTCATCTAGCACCACTACACCCAAACAACAACCGCAGCCGCAGACCCAAACACAACGACAACATTGTCCGCATCCACAACACCAACAGGAGCCTCAACATCACCCGCAGCAGCAGCATTATGTGCAGCCCCAACCACAACCACATCCCCACATGCAACTAGCAGGGAGTTATCTGGGCTCATCTCCAGTCCATACGATTCCCTTTTTTTTTCCCCACCTGGTGCCATGAGAAAACCGGTAATGGACACCTTAGGCTTACCCAACTTTACATTGGGAATTCCGATGTGGTATCTTGATCCACTGACTCAACTAGAAATGCCCCAGGTTGTTTTAACCCTGGTGCAACCTGTTATCCCTAAAGTTGAACCTAGACTATAGGGGTTCAAGCTTAAGGAAATCTTTTTAAAAAATATAAATCAATGAAGTCAAAATGAAAACTAGGCTGGTATGTAATCAAAGCTATAAGAAAATCACAAAATCATTAACGAACTGTATAATATGAAATAGGATACAAAATCCAATATTAAAGGAACTACGATCATGAAATTATGAAATGAGACAGTCTCTATTTTCTAAAAGTTTAAAAGATAATTGTATTTCAACATAAGAAAATTTGCAATGGGATTCAATGGACCATGTACAAGATAAATCATAAGAAACACAATTCATAAGATACACAGACAAATCATAATCATACTCATATCAAGGTAGAACCTGTATTGAAGATGTACAGTATTTCATATCATATAGAAAGCTATCAAAACTGGATCTTCATAACTCCAATTGCCAACACCTGTCTCATCTAGAGACTCCCCTTAAATACAAAATATTTGTTTCTTTAAACTAACTATAAGATCCTATTTCTACGGATTGAGCCTTCTCAAAAATAGCGAAGTCAATCCCCTTTAAACAGTATTCAAGTACAAGTGTAAAATAAAAAAGACATCTGTCAATAAACAACATTACTTCAAAAGCAAACTACAATTCAACCTCTAAAGACTTCTGGAAGCCTCTGCTAATGTAGCTAAATCACTTAAAACCTGGGAACGCTTTTGCAATCTGGCAAATTCAGCATCTTTGTTGTCCTCCTTATTCTGAGCTTTGATGAGTTCAAGCTGCTTCTGAATAGTTCTTTTTTCCCTTAGAATATCTTTAGATATTGTCAGTAACTTTTGATATTCTGTCTCCTTATCCTCCATATCTTCACGAAGTCTTTTATTGGCTATCATCAACTTTTCATTAATGTTTTGAAGATACTTAGTTTGTTCTTTGTATGTCTGCAAAGACTTCTTAACTTGGTTTAGTTCTGGAGATATTTCCAGGTCTTCTTCTTTCATATGAACTTCTTCCTCCTGTAGAGTCCTTGATGTTGAGCAATCCTCTAAATTAACTTGCTTGTCTGTGCAAAAGGCTTCAGGTATAGACCCTACAACTCCTTGAATATCAATAAATTTCTCAATATCTGCACAATACCGATCCTTAGATGTATGTACAGTTTCTTCACTGAGAGCATCATCTACCATCACAATTTCCATGGCATCTTCATGTGCTGATCTCTTCTCTGTCTGCAACTTCTTTCTTAACCTGGTTCTTGGCTTCATATCCCTGTTCTCTGTCTTCAATAACTGATTATGAATTTCACCTTTTGAGGCTATAATTTTCAGCATAACACTCAGTTTTCCATGGTTTTCATTTGTGCATGAAGCTTCAGGACACAAACCTTCCTGAAAGGGTTTCTCTATAGTATTCTTTCCTTCTTCTTCAGTAGTTTGAATTGGTTTTTTGTGACTTGTTGTTTGCTGGTCTGAATCCTCCATCATCCTTTTTACTTTCTCTTTAGGGTTGTCTTTAAACCCTAGCTATGTCAATATATCTTCCCATGTTCATCCTTCCTTATGTAACTGTGATAAAGTTAATAGCTTAATCAAACCCTGATGATAGACAGATCGAGCAGTATGCTCTGGATGGCCCTGAACCCTTGAAATCATCTTTTGAAGGATTTTTAATAAATAAATTGGGAGATTGATTTGTATACCTCCATTAAGATGCATCAGCAACTTTAAATGGCATTTAAGCACTCTGTCATACCGGCCATCGCATGTGATATAGTTTTGTACTATCTCTAAAGGAATCTTCCAACTTGGCTTTATTTTGCTCACATGGATACCATTTTTCCAATCTAACTTCTCAAATCCTAGCATCAAAAATTCACTGTAATCCCCTTGGAAATCCTATTGTTTAAACCATTTCTCCCCCTGTGCCGAAACATCTATTGCTTCAGCAATAGAATCTTCGTTTACCCTAACTATTAAGCTTTCAAGCTGAACCTTTTCATTTTTATAGCTTTTAATAAAAGACATGGTTACCTGTGAGTGATAACCTTGTAATTTCTCACAGAAGGTAAACCATCTGGCCTTCTTCATTAATATGTCTGATCTTGGAAATTTCATTATCCACTCTGTATTATTTGGCTCCAACCTGCAAGTTAAGCCTCCTGGATTTCTTTTTACCACAACCTCTGGGTCTTCTTCCTCTAATGTCTTCGACATTTTTAAAACCCCTTCACACTATACTCGTTTAACAGGGAATTTTTACTGCAACAACTTGCTTTGAAATGCAGGGAAACGTATATAATATAATCCAGCCCTTTTAAAATACGATCATTTAGAGTTTGAAAACAAACCCTTACTGCTTCAAACCCTAATTTTTTTGTTCGTGAACAATGAATGTTGATAGTATAAAAACGACTCTCTGAATGTCCTTCTCTTAGTTAACCAGAGTACTTCAGAAAAATAATGAGATAGATTTTAGGGAAAAAGGATGAATTATATCGACCATACCATGATTAGTACTAATACTCATCACATGGAGTACTTTTAATTTCAAAATGAAAAAAGCTGTACAAGCCCATGAATGACACGATAAAATTCATAATTTTGTGGACATGAGTGCTTTTAAAGCATATTCATACCAAGTACCGAATAACATGAATATAACCATAGTTCATTATGCCCTTTATATTCCATGGTACTTATGAATAACAATGTTTTTAATAAAATACCCTTTGAAACTATGCTGCCAGTTCGTGAAATGCTGCCAGTTTTAACAATCCAATATATAATATAAAATCTCTTGCACATACATAGGTTCATGACTTTAAATGAGTGAAGATTTTGATGATTCAAAAGACTAAAAGAAAACCATAATGGCACTCAATCAAAAATAAGGCGTAAAACAAAGCGAAAATTAAAAAATAAAAAATAAAAACTCATCACAATCAAAGATCTTAAGGTAAAAAGGTCAAACAACCTTAGAGATAACATCTAGCTCCATCTAGGGACAAATTTTTCCTGTGAAACTTTGAGAACATGTTGACTAGTGCCTTCAGAAACCTGTTAAAGTCATTTTTGTCTTATTGGGTTGGAGTCTTATTTAAAGAAAAAATGATATATACAGTGAATATTTACAATAACACTTTGTCTTTCAATATGTATAAAAATGCTTTAAGAAACATCCATTGACTAGACCTGCAATCTCTTCACCTTTCAGATTTTGTAAGACAAAAGTATTTTTTCCAAGGATCTTTATTACTGAAAAAGGCCCTATCCATAAATTTTCAAACTTCCCATGCTTACCTTTTTCTTCCTTTCGTGCATCCCACCTGAGAACGAGGTCACCCACTGCAAACATCTCTTTTTTAACTTTCTTATCAAAGCTTTCCTTCATTCTTCTTTTATGTCTCTCAACTGTATTCTTCATAGCTTCCCTCTCCTGCTGCAACTGAATTATTTGAAACATTCTTCTTCTTATATCATCTGGTTCTTCTTTTATTTCCTGCATAAACTTAATGATTGGGGTCACTAATTGAACAGGAAAAACTGCATCAATTCCATATACCAATTGGAAAGGGGATGTCCCAATTGACTTTTTAATTGTTACTCTATCATCCCAAAGAACAAATTTTAGTTTGGTATCCCAACTCCTTTTGTTTTCAAATAACATTTTCTTGATATTGTTTACAATATTTTTATTACTGGATTCTGCTAATCCATTTCCCTGTGGGTAGTATGGTGTGGACTATTTTAAGATAATATTATTTTCTAGACAAAAGTTTACCATCTTTTTTTATTTAAAAGCAGGAGCATTATCAGTAACTAATTTTCTAGGGCATCCAAATCTACCCAGAATGTTTTCTTAAAGGAAAGTAATTATGACTTGTTCAGTTGCTCTTCTTGTAGGAACTGCTTCCACCCATTTAGTGAAAAAATCAGTAGTAGTTAGAATCCATTTATGCTGTCCACTAGAGGGAGGATGAATTTCATCGATGAAGTCTAGAACCCATTGCTGAAATGGACCATTCACTGAAATAGGTTTCAAAGGTAATGACTGAAGCTTATGCTTACCTCCAAAATTTTGACATTCCACACATGATCTAACCTGATTATACACATCTGAGAAAAGGGTAGGCCAATAATATCCTGCTCTAAGGATTTTAAATGCAGTTGCCTTCCAATACTTGTGCCCTCCACAAACTCCACTGTGCAATTTTGAAATAACAGCATCAACTTTGGATTTCTCCAAACATTTCAACAATATTCCTCCCGGATCCTTCCAGTACAAAATCTGATCTATTAAAACATACTTCATTGATTTTAGTTTTAATGATCTGCATTCATTTCTATTCAATTCGAGAGGGCATTGTAAATACAAAAGGAAATATACAACATCTTTATACCAATCAGACTCACCATACCTGTTATAAACCTGCTACTTACTGTGTTCTGTTTCCATAACCTGCTCTGACTGTTCTGCCATCATATGAAGATTTAAAACCTGACAATTTGATTCTGTCAGAAGTTTAGCTAATCCTTGGCCTTTTACCAACTTTGTTGGTTTAATTTCTACGTCATACTCCATAACCTTAGCTATCCATCTGCCTCTTTTTCCTTCGCTGTCAGGCTGTGCTAAAATTTCCTTGACTGCTGAATTTGGAACATATTCCAAAACCTTAGAATGTAAAACATATATTCTGAAGAATTTAAGAGCTTTAACTAAGGCATATGCTTGCTTTTCCATTATATTATATTTCATCTCTGAGTCTCTCAGTGTTTTACTGAAGAATGAAATTGGTTGTTCCAAATCATCTGATTTCTTTTGTAATTATACAACAGCTATAGTTTCTTCTGATGCAAATGAGAAAATTGCAAAATCTTTTGTATAGTCAGGAGCTATCAATACTGGGGCTTCTATTAATGCCTGCTTTATGGCTTCAAATGCTTGTTTAGCCTGGTTAGACCATCTAACCTCTCTATATTTCTTAAGCATCTCAGTGATATGCTTTATTATTTCTGCAAAATTGGGAATAAACCATCTTAAAAAAATTGATTTTTCCAATTAAATATTGAATTTCTTTTTTATTTCTAGGAATACTGATTTTTAAGATAGCCTTGACTCTCTCTGGATCTATCTTTATTCCTTCAGCAAAAAAAATATCCCTAACAATTTTCCTTCTGTCAGAGCAAAGTGAGAATTTTTTGGGTTTAATGATAAACCAAACTTTCTACATTTAATAAAAAATTGTCTTAAATGTTTAAGATGATCTTCATCAGACTTGGAAAAGACTGTGATGTCATCTTGGTATATCACTACAAATTTTTCATTTTCACCCACAAAAGCTATATCCATAGCCCTGTGAAAAGTAGCACCTGCATTCATAAGCCCAAAGGGCATTTTTTCATACATAAAGGTCCCCCATGGAGCTGTAAATGTTGTTTTTTCTTGGTCCTCCAGCTGAACTGCAATCTGGTTATAACCAGAAAATCCATCAATCGTTGAAATTTTGGAAGATCCTACAACCCTTTGCAAAATCTGATCTATTTTTGATAATGAATAGTTATCCTTGAGACAAGTGTAGAAATTCAGGCCAGCAATAGATTAATTTTACCCACAACAATTATCAATTGATCATGCAAAATTGCTAACAATGGAGACTGAATATGGAGCTGTAACACAAAATTATATTAACTAAGTGTACAATAGCCAACCCTGTAATAACATAGGTTGCTGAATATATAGAATACATCAAGAGGTTGAATGCATAAGGAGGCATCCAAAACTAGCATAAAGCAGGCTTACTCAAAATAGGCAAATCCCCCATAGGTGTAAAAAGTTGATCCCAAATCTGTCATGGAGCTCACGAATTGGTAAGGGCGCATGGGCAAGATAAAGAGTAGTGGAATGGAAGCTCATAAATTCTTTTGCATGGAGAAAAGAGTGGAGGATGAAGAGGACAAAAAAATAGTTCACCTCACCTAGTCTTGCTTTCCTATGTTCCTTAAAACACTGAAAAAGCAGGCAATAAAGCAGAAAAAGCAGAAGGGCACCTAGGAGGCCAGGAATAAA
>LPNX011175600.1:8639-156120 GCA_001517045.1 Pseudotsuga menziesii
CCAGAACTTTTGGTCTCCTGGTCACTAATCTCTCATTTTCCACTAGTGCATCTCAGTGCAGGCTCAACCTAAGTGGGCCATTCAGTTGCAAGACGCGCTTGAGTGCTATAACTTCGCAGCAAAGCCAGACAATGAAGATAAGGATGAGGATGAGGATCCTCGCAACACCAACATTTCAGAGTCAGAAGGGACTCGTGATGTTGGGGGACCACAATTAGAGATTCCAGCAATCACCGAACCTATCAAGATTAAAAAGATCAATATTGGCACAGATGCAGGACCTAAGTTTGCCTCTATTGGAGACTATTGGAATGATGGAACAGTCGGACAGATTGCCGACTTGTTACATGACTATTAGGACCTATTTCCCACCAAGTTTACAGAGATGAAGGGAATAGTTGGAGACCTAGGAGTTATGAGGATACCTTTGAAGGAGGATGTTGGACCAGTTAAGCAGCGCCCATATAGATTGAATCCGCGCTACAAAGAAAAAGTAAAGGATGAAATCGATAAGATGCTAGCAGTAGGCATAATTGAGCCTGTAGAAGAAAGCGAATGGGTTATCCCCATGGTCGTACAAGAAAAGAAAACAAAAGGAGACATCAGGATCTGTGTCGATCTGTGCAAGCTCAACGATGCATCGCTTCACGATCCATTTCCGACACCATTCACTGATGAGGTATTAGACAACGTGGGAGGACAGGAGGTCTACTCCTTCACTGATGGGTTTTCAGGCTACCATCAGATCGGAATACACCCAGAATATCAGTCCAATACCACCTTTGCAACAGAATGGGGCTTGTTCCAGTATACGGTAATGCCCTTTGGTCTTAAGAATGCACCAGCTATATTTTCTAGAGTAGTCGTTGCTGTATTTAAAGAATGCATTCATAAATTCTTAGAAGTATATTTTGATGATTGGACTGTATTTGGACTAATTGACAAGCATATAGGAGACTTAAGACTGATGTTGGAGAAATGTAGGCAGTACCAGATTTCTCTAAACTTGAAGAAATGTATATTTTGTGCACCGTTTGGTATTTTGTTGGGTCACATTGTTTGCAAACAAGGCTTGATGGTAGATCCCACGAAGATTTCCATCATTGTAAATCTTCCAGCACCCAACTCAGTCAAGCAACTGAGGACAATACTTGGTCATACTGGGTACTACATAAAGTTCATCAAGGGCTACGCAAAGATTACAGCACCAATGGAGAAATTGCTCAAGAAAGATGTAAAATTCCTATGGAACGAGGAATGTGAGCAGAGTCTAGACATGCTTAAAGAGAAGATGGTTACAACACCCATCTTAGTATTTCCCGACTGGACTAAGCCATTTCATGTACATGTGGATGCGTCTGGCATCGCATTAGGGGTTGTTTTAACACAACCAGGAGAAGGGGACATTGACCACCCTATCGCATATTCCAGCAGAAAGCTCTCGACAGCAGAAAAGAACTACACCACAACTAAAAGGGAAGGCTTAGCTATGGTGTATGCACTGCAGAAGTTCAGGCACTACCTGTTGGGTGCCCTGTTCAATATTTTTACTAACCATTCCATGTTAAAGTATTTGGTCAATAATCCAGTGTTAGGGGGGAGAATCTGTAGATGGTTACTCCTCTTTCAGGAGTATGATTTTGAAATCATTGTGAAACCAGGAAGACTGAATGTAGGACCTAATCATTTGTCATGGATAGACTAAGGAGAAGAGCCAAGTAACCTAGATGACAATCTACCAGATGCACCGTTGTTCTCTATCCAGATCGTAGATGAGTACTATGCCGATATTATTCAATTTCTCACTACGGGAGTAGTACCTAACGAGTTTACTAAGCAGCAAAAGAAGTAGTTGGTTGTTAAAGCAGCAGAATTCACCCTCATCGCAGGACACCTATACAAGTTAGGTCCGGATGAAGTTCTACGCAGATGCGTGATGCCGCATGAAAAAGACGCTATTATCAGGGAGGCACATTCAGGAACCATAGGAGGTCATTTCGCAGGAAAGCCGACTGCACAGAAAATACTAGAGGCAGGATTATGGTGGCCTACATTGCATAAAGACACCAACGACTTTTGCATTGCTGCGATATATACCAAAGGGTAGGAAAACCCTTGCGACGCGATGAAATGCCGCTGCGACCGCAGGTCACGTTGCACGCATTTGACAAATGGGCTATAGATTTTGTGGGTCCTATCAACCCACCAAGAAAGCGCACAGGTGCGAGATATATTATCATTGGAACAGAGTACCTCACCAGATGGGCAGAGGCCAAAGCAGTAAGAAATTGTGATGCTACTACAGCTGCACAGTTCCTTTTTGAAAACATCATCAGTAGGTTTGGATGCCCAGTAATTTTGATGAGTGATCAAGGCACACATTTCTTGAACAACACTATTGAGGCATTGACAGAAGAATTCCAGATCCAACACCATAAGAGCACTCCCTACCACCCATAGGATAATGGTACAGTGGAGGCCTTTAACAAGATTTTAGAAAATTCTCTTACTAAGATCTGCAATAGCCAGAGGAATGATTGGGACCTCAGAGTTAACGCTGTATTATGGGCATACAGGACCACATGCAAGAAACTTACGGGACACACACCTTTCAACTTGGTGTATGGACAGGAGGCTATTATGCCTATGGAGTATATTCTTCCTAGTTTAAGAATCACTCAGATTACCGAGATGACTGATACAGACACAATCGAGGAAAGGTTAGCACAGCTGCTTGCCTTAGAAGAAGACAGATTCATCGCTGGATTCCATCAGAAAGTGCAGAAGGCACGAGAAAAATCTTGGCATGAAAGACACATTAAGAATAAGACTTTCAAGATCGGAGACCTAGTGCTCCTCTATGACAGAAAATTCATTAAGTTTCCAGGGAAGTTCAAGACACATTAGCTGGGGCCATATCAGATACAACAAGTCACAGAGGGAGGTGCCGTTCAGCTCAGCCAGCTAAATGGGGAGCTTTTTCCCACATGGATTAATGGCAGTAGGCTTAATCCCTATAGTGATAGCCACCCCACCTCTTAACCAGTCGAAGCGATGCAGATGTCCAGTGTAGTTGAAAGGAGGCATCGCACCGGGAACAAGTCTACACCGGCAGGTATTATTCTAAGTATGAGGAATCGCAAAAAAAAAAAAAAAAAATTGTGTTACGCAGGTGATGCGGAGTCACATCGCGGCAGCGCGATGTTTCCCCATGCCACGTACTCAGTTTTGCAACCGACAAAGGCCAGTCAAGTCAGCATCTGACAGGTAGTTAATGAGGTAATGACCGGTATATCTTACCGTAGATTTGGCAGCAGTATAATCAATTTTTCCAGATTTGGAAAATCTCCGACAAGACCGACGCCTGTGCACACACGTTTCGAGGGAAATTCAATCAGATTTCCGCATTTATTAGGGATCGGATGGCGGGTGTGGTCTTTTCCAGGCATTAATGACGACCGACGGGTTCAGTCTAGATGACCGTTGCATCCGGGATTATTGTATTTGGCATAAAATTAGAAAGTATTCAATTGAGACGGTTACATTCGCAGAAAAACCGAGAGCCATAGAGTAAGTTGTTAAGAGTTCTGTGTCCAGAGCTAAGTGGTTACAGAGTGCTGTGATTTTCAGAAGTTGCAGCCAGTGCACGTCCGCCATTTTGTACTGAGTGGGTTATGTCCGAGGACGAGCCGATAGCAAACATTTTGAGAAGATTTCAACGTCACAGCCTTGCCGGAGCTATGACAACGCCACCAAAGAGTGCTCCGCCAAGTTCGTGACAGACTAGATAGCAACCACAAACGAGGAGCCAATCTCAAGTCAATGATGAATCCGGTTTAGAGCGTGAGGAAGAATTCCACAGCGGAACAGACTACATGATACCACGAGTTGAAGGCACACCAGCACCAAGAATTTCTAAGAACGCTAAGTATACTGTTCCCATACCACCCATTGATTCTCGAGTAAAGGAAAATGGAGATCTAGTAGGATATGCTGCTATTGTTAAATTTGTAGATTATAACCCGGGAGAGGGTAAGACATATCCTTAGTTCAAGCCGGACAGCTATCTAAAGATTGAGAAGAACATAAGGACAGGGAGAGATGAATGTGTTCCCCTACCTCATGTCCAGATTCTTGAGCGGTCAGGACTGCTCAATTTGCTGAGATTACCTCATTTTGGACGAGGTCCATAGGTTAACGCCGTGGTGCGCATTTTACTCTCTTGCGTACACGGAGAGTACCTCTGGCTAGGAAACAAGGTAGACCTGAACATTGATTTGATACATCGTATCACCGGCCTGTCCAAGATGGGTAGACACCCTAATATACAGACAGCAGGAAAAATCAAGGACTTCAAGTTACCACAAGCCCTAGTAACTAAGTATCAGCTACAGAGAGGAGGACGGGGTTATGACATCTCAATCATACCAAATGAGACACTTAGATTCACCACCAATCTGCTCACGGGAAGACTGCTAACCAAGGTTCGACCAAAGGAAGTTACAGGATCCGTAATTCACCTGGCCATACAGGTCAAAGAGGGGGAACAGTTCAATTGGTCTATATTCTTATTAAATATGTTGCAAGCCGATTGCTTGGCAACTCAGGATGAAGCCAACCACCCTTTCCATTTTTTGTGGTTGCTTATACTTTGTGCATTTGTCGGATGGAAGGAGCCGCCCCATACCCAGTTTCCACAGATAGCAGGTGGCGCACCCAGAGGAGTGCGCTATGCCAGCTTATGGGAGACCAACCGCCTAGCCAAGAAAGCAATCAATGCGATGGTATTCCATGACTACTATAAGCTGTTGATGAAGGTCATTCAAGAGACACCACGGCTCAGCATGGAGATTGTGGACATGTATGATAGCCGGGTTAATTTTATGGCAGATAGCCATTTAATCTATCTGCGGTCGAAAAAGACTAAGCGGGATGATTGGGCTACTGGCTCGTTTAGGATGACAGCCTGGGACGTCGAAGGAGTCATAAGAGACTTCGATGACCAATGGAAGCAGGAATATGAAGATACCGCACCACTATCGTCAAACAGTCCAGAGACAAAACACCAGGACAAGGACAAAGATAACGCAGACACCCAGACGCAATCTTCAACAGAGGAACCACTACCAGGGGAAAAGAAGAGACCTTCACAGCAAGGGCCACCAGGGATGCAGCAGAAGAAAAAACAGAAAACCTCAAAGCCAACTCTGAAGACTACATTGACAGATGATGACTATGAACTCATCGCAACAAGGACGTGTGACACATTGAAGGACTCACTTGACGCGATGAAGGAGTCGCAGGAAAAGAGCCAGAGTGCAGTCGAAAAGCAACTTCTAGATTTAAGAATGATTACAGAGAAGACTGCCATGAGGTACATTCCACCTGAAAAGATGAACACTGGAGAAACCTCAGCACCGCCGATGTCCCGCCAGGAAATCTTAGCAAAAGATCGCCTCAATACTGTGTTAATTCCACCAGGGAGTATCCGATTCCCTGCCGCAATGAAGGACCCACCAGTTCAGTTTAGACAATCCATTGAAGTGAACCTTGCAGACTTTCATATTGACCAGTTGCATATGATCCAGCAGCAGTTAGGTGCAGAGCTCAAGAGTAGAGAGCTCGAGACCTACCAGCAGAATACGCAGGTGAAGCAACAGAATGCAGCACTTGCTATCAGTGTTCAGAAAAGGGCAGACTAAGTACAAACATATGAGGAAAGAGAGCAAGATATTTCTCAAGTTTTGCAGAGCATTGCATTGGAACTGCCCCAATGTAACATTGAGTTTGCCTTACCAGTTCCGCAGAAGCTAAGAAGAGTAGCAGACAGAGAAAAGGCTCTGGAAGAAATCGTGACTAGGATGGACATAGAAGTGGCCAAGATGAAGGCATACCATGAGGTGCAGATCACTGAGCTTGAGGCTCGCATACAAGACACCTCCCAGGAAGACCAGAAAGCGCGAGTAGAAGCCCTTCGACTCACTTCTGCGTAGATGCAATCTCGCATCAACGAAGCACGGTTAGTACTAACCGATGCGACGAACACATGGGCCGAGTTAGATGAGCTGCCAGAGAAAGTAGAAATCTAGCAAAGTATTCAGCAAATAGAGAATACTGCTGCGACAATGAAAGAAGAAATTAAGGGCTTGGTAGCTCTTCAAAAGATGAGGAAGACAAAGGAGATGAACTGTTTGCAGCAGGAAGCGCAGCAATTAAGAACCAAGGAGATGTACATTAATGACCTGCTTCAACCCTATCAAGAGCAAATCGCAGAGACAGTTGATACGGTTGAACAGAAAATGAAGGAGTTCACTACCACCAGAGAGAAAAATGGCGCCACAGAAGATGCCAGTATTAGTCAAGCTTTGCTTGAATCGGCACAAGAGAGTGTCAAAGTGATGCAGAAGGAAGTCACAGGACTTCATGACAGGTTGCAGAGGGCTTCGCAGGAAGCCAAGGAAAAGATACAGTAGAAGAAGCCCACTGCAGGTGGCTCGAGGACGAGCCACAAGTAAGTGTTAGAGGACTGTTGGAGCAGGGTCCTGCAGCTACAGAGGAAGATGCTAGTTTTGGCGGAAAGATAAGTTTTGGCAGAAAGAAGTTAAGATAGAGCTACGATGCCATAGCACGTTTCCAGCTGGAGAGCAGAGCTGGAAACCATGACTTCTAAGATAGAAAAGTCAAGAAGGCAACGGTACCTGAGTGGCCGAGAAGAGAGAGCTCAACCACTGCATTGAAGGCAGCGGCAAAAGACAGGAGGGATCAGCGACCCTCATAAAGAAGAAGGAGCAACGAGGCTGAAGCATTGAAGGTGAAGGACAGAAAAGCGAAGCGGTGCATAGTACCCATGATCAGTGCCGGGAAGCATGGAAGACTGCAGAGAGCTGTGGTGTGATGAAAAGCGGCTACCTCAAGTACATATATGGCCGACTATTACTAGATAGGTTTTGGGTTACTGTTGGGACAGGCCCACAGTGTTCTAATGGCAAGACCTTCGGGCTTCCTATAAAAGAATATATTTTGTATTGTAAAAGGGTTGGCGGGTTGAAGAGCTAGCTAGTCATTTTGTTAGTTAAGTAGTTGGTTCATTCAGTCGTTAGTAGTGTTTTTACAGACTATTAGACTATTGTAAAATCCTAGCTCTGGTTCTGTTATTAGCGGTAGCAATCTTACGGTAACCAGGAGCTGGCTTATAGAATATGTATGTAAAGATCCGCAGGGATCGATAGAGAGGGAAGAGTATATTGTAGGAGAGAAATATAGAAGAGAAAAGCGATCTAAGAGAGAAGATCTTAAGCTGCATATGCGGTGCAGCAGAACTGTGTTTTACCTTCCCCTGAGCTATAATAAAAACACAGTTCTGTGGACGTAACTTCCATCCTGGAGGTGAACCATGTTAAAATCAGTGTTATGCGATTGGTTTATGTGTTATGTTTACTTATGTATTTCTCAGTCATTTTATGGACTTTGTTTACAGTTTAATGAATGAAGGTGTTAATCAGTTCACAGCAATATAGAAGGGTAAATATAGGTTAACGTCTTTGGCACGCTGTTTATGGTTCATTTATGCTTTGCGTAAAATAGTCTCTATTGCAGTATCGAATAGCCTTGTATGTTAAGTCTTGCATGTCGACACGAGCAATGCTAAGTGCGCTAAACCGCGGAGGTAGGATATCACAAAGAGGTGATACCGCACCGGCAGAGGAGCTGCGGTGCACGATACCGCAGGTGAAGGACTTAGCGTTGGGCAGGAACTGCGTGTCGCACCGTGCGCGGTGATGCGATAAGGTTGGAGATATCGCGGGTCTGAGAAAGTGTGCACCGCAGGGAAGGATCGCGCGACGGTATAAAGGAATATCTTGTGGCTAGAAGAGCTGTGAGGTGAGTAAATCATGTGACACGAGCAGGAGATCGTGCGACACGTAGAAGAGAGACCACAGCTAGGAGAGGTGTGAGCCACCAGTGGGATCGCCACAGAACCCGGTCCAAGATGCTTGAGTCCTTGGCCAACCCATTAGAGTCACTTCGGGTGAGAATTCAAGCTGCTTTGCATTCTATCACCGAAAGGGCCAGTGATCTAGGGGTGTTGTTGGTTGATTATAGTAAACCTGGGTCTGCCCATAGTAGCCAACATATGGGCTTATAGGACTACATGCAAGAAACTTACAGGACGCACACCTTTCAGCTTGGTGTATGGACAAGAGGCTATTATGCCTATGGAATATATTATTACCAGTTTAAGAATTGCTCAAATTACTGAGATGGCTGATACAGATACGATGAATGAAAGATTAGCGCAGCTGCTTGCCTTAGAAGAAGACAGATTCATCGTAGGATTTCATCAAAAAGTGCAGAAGGCACGAGAAAAATCTTGGCATGACAGGCACATCAAGAGAAATATTTTTCAGACAAGAGACCTAGTGCTCCTTTATGACAGCAAGTTTGTTAAGTTTCCAGGGAAGTTCAAGACACATTGGTTAGGGCCATATCAGATTCAACAAGTCACAGAAGGAGGTGCCGTTCAACTTAGTAAACTGAACGGGGAACTTGTTCCTACTTTGGTTAATGGTAGTAGGATTAAGCTTTATAGTGATAGCCACTCCACCTCCTAGCCCTAACTAAGAGAATTAAGTGGTGCAGATGTCTGGTGTAGTTGAAAGGAGGCATCACACCCATAACTAGTCTACACCAGCTGAAGAAGTTCTAGGTAGGAGGAATCACAACAGAAAATTTTATTTTGCACAAGTCATAGGACGACTGTAGAGTTTTTGAATGGTGCGGAGTTCATGCCAACTTTTTGGTTCAGGACGATGCGGTGTGACATCACATCGAGGGGATGTTCCCCATGCAGTTAAGATGATTTTGAAAGGGAAAGAGGGCCAGTCACTTCACCTTCTGACAAGCAGTTAATCTAGATATGACAGGTATACATTTCCCTAGATTTGGAAACAGTACAGTGATTTTCCTAGATTTGGTAAATCTTGGTCGAGACCGGCGCTTGCACACAATTTTCGAGGGAGATTTGATTGGGTTTTTAGCAATTAATAAGGATCAGGGCATCGGGTGTTGTCTTGTCCATGCAATAAATGCCACCAACGAGTCCATCCTAAGTGACCATTGCTTCGGAGATTACCACCTTCATTATAAATACACAGATCACTCAAACAGAAGGGTTACTTTTGCAATTTATGAGAGTTATCGAGAAATTTGTAGACTTTTCCCTGTGCAGAGATACTCCAGTTACAGAGTGCTGGTTTTCCTCATTTTCGCAGCCATTACCAGCCCCAAGTATCGTATTGAGCAGTTTATGTCTGAGAAGGAACCTTTAGAAGATGTCGTGCAATGATTCCAGCGTGGTGGCCTTGAGTCTGCTATGAAGACGCCACCCAGGACTATGAAATTAGGTGCACCATAGGTCAGGTATATGCCAAGGATGAACAGTCAAGATCAGATAGTCAAAGAGTCTAGCTCAGAGCAGAAAAGAAGAAAGACGAGAAGATCACTGAAGATAAGAAAACAAAGCGAAAGGAAGTACAAATGAGAAAAAGAAAGAGAAGGAAAAGGAGGAAAAGAAAGATGGGAAGACAGAAGAAATGAAATGATGGATATGGAGCAGAATATTCCTGAAGTTAAAGACAAAGATTAGTACAAGGAAAGCGATAATATATCAAATGGTGAATTAATAGAGAGTGATTACTATAGAAGTCAAGATGAGTCAACAGAGCTGGAAGGAATAAAGAAGAATCACAATAAAACTCAAGAAAAGGAAAAGGTTGATGAAGTACCACCATATCCATGATATTTTCTTACTACAAAATGCAACAAAGACTCTAAGATTCATTCAATGGCATTATCTCTTGATGGTCTTCTAGATTACAATGAAAAGGACTACAAAGATGTTACATTTGAGCTCTCTCTGTTTGCTGAGGTTTTTCAAGAAATGCTCCAATATCAAATGGGAAGTTATATTCTGGAATCTCTAGAGGCTTTGTGACAAATATCAATCAAAAGAACAGAAAATTGAAAGAGGCTGTGTGAGGATAAAAAAGAGACAATGGCTAAAATGGAGGAAGACCACAAGGCGCAGATTGCTGAGCTTGAGGCTTGAGCACCAGGAATGCCTGAGGTAGATAAGGAAGCAAGGGCACATGCCTTTAGAATCACTTCAATGCATATGAAGTGTCGCATAGACAATGCAGAGGCATTGCTAGCTGATGCAACGAAGACATGGTCAGAGCTAGAAGAGCTCCCAGATAGGCTGGATTTGTAGCAGAGCATCCAGAACATGGAGAATGAAATAGTAGCAATAAAGGAAGAAATCAAGAGCTTAGGAGCTCTTGCAAAGATGAATAAGATGACAGAGATGAACCGTTTGCAATAGGAAGCATAACGGTTGCAAGAAAAAGACATACAAATCAATAATATGCTTCAACCATATCAGGAACAAATCACAGAGCTAGTCGATATGGTTGAGTAGAAGGTCAAGGAGTTCACTGCAAGCAAGATTGAAATTGATAGCACAGAAGACCCCATGATTACTCAAGTCATTCTTGAAGCGGCACAAGACTGTGTCGAAGCTATGGACAAAGATATTGCAGGACTCAAGGAGAGATTCGCAAAGACTTCACGGGAAGCCAAGGAGACACTACAGCAAAAGAAATCATATGTCAGTGGCTCGGGGACATGCCACAAGTAAGTGTTAGGGGACTGTTGGAGTAGGGTCCCGCAGCTACAGGAAAAGCTGCTATTTTGGTAGAAGATGGAAAATTTTTGGAGGAAAGACAATTTTGGCGATGCGATAAAGGTACGACGTCGTAGCGCATTTCCCACCGTGGATAGTGGGCCGAAAATCACAACGGTTGGAACAAGAAAGTCAAAGGGAAATAGTACTTGAAGCGGACGAGAAGAGAGCTCAACCACTGCATTTAAGGAAGTGGCGACGATAGGAGGGCTCAAATACCCTCATAAATGGAGAAGGAGCAACGGGCCGAGGTATTAAAGACAAAGGATAGAAGGGGAGTGACCGAGGAAGCGATGCCCATACCCGCGATCAGCGCCAAAAATCATGGAAGACTGCAGGAAGCTACGATGTGACCAGTAAGTGATAGTTCAAAGTACAAGAAGGCCGACTGTCACAGTTAGGGTTTTGGGTTACTGTTGGGAAAGGCCCATAGTTTTGTATCATGGTGAGACCTTCGGGCCACCTATTTAAGCATGTATTTTGTATTATGAAAGGTTAGAAAGTTAGTCAGAAAGTTAGTAGGTTGGTTGGGTTGTTACTAGTTGTCATCAGTAGTGTAAGACATTGAAGAAGAATCGATCTCTGGTTCTGTTATTAAGTCTGTAGTTATCTTACTGTAACCAGCAGCCGACTCCTTGAGCATGAATGTAACAATATAGATGGATTGAGAGAGAGAGAGCAAGAGTATATTGTAAGAAGAAAGCAATATAGGAAGAGAAGAGATCTAAGAGAGAAGGGCTCCTGGCTGTGTGCATGGAGTTTCCCAGAAGATCTCAAGCTGCATAAGAGGTTGCAGTGGAACTATGTTACTCTCTCAAGATATAATATAAACACAGTTCCTGTCAACGTAGCTTCCCCCTTGGAAGTGAACCATGTACATCCATGTGTTGTGCGACTGTTTCATGTGATTGTGCTTTACTTATTTGGTATCTGTTCTGTTACATGAACTTTGTTTATCATTTAATGAATGTATGTATGCTATCTTTCAGTTTACAGTAACATAGAAGGTTAAATGCAAGTTGAATGTGTCGAGTATTCTGTATATGATTTTATCAGTGCTTGATTCACGACAGTAGCAGCTACTGTGTTAAGTGACTTCGGTATATTTAGTTCAACGAGTTGAGTGTAAAAGTTGTTAAGCATGTTAAACTGTATAAGCTTAAGTGAGGTTGTTTAACACCTTAATGAAGGTTAACTGATCTATTATACCCAGAAAGGAATCCTCTGGACCTTGAGATTTGATGAGTATATTGAGTCTTACTGTAGGAAATATCGTAGCATAGAAAGGGTGATATCGCACTGTCGGGGAAGCTGCGGTGTGAGATATCACAGGTTAAGAGTTGAGCAGAAGAGAAGGTTCACACAGTGCCCTAGAAGATGTGACGTGATAAGAGTCAGTCCCATAGTAGAGTCAGCTAGAAAGAAAGAAACAGCCCTTGCTAAGAGACCCCGCTGGTTAAGTAGATTCAAGAGGACCTAGGATGCTACAGAACCTGGTTGAGGAAACGTGATTCTTCAGCCACCCCATCTAGGATCACTTTGGGTGAGACTTCAGGCCATTCTGCGGTCTATCGCCGAAAGGGCCAGTGAGCTAGGGGTTTTGTTGGTACAATAAAGTAAACCCGGGTCTGCCGAGAGAAATACCAACACTTTGGATTGATTTATCCATTTGCATGTAAAATTTAGTATTATATGTGTTATCCTTAGCATGATTTTAGGTTGTTCCTTTTTCATTGTGTGATTATTGAAAGAGAATTGTAGGACAAAATTCCAAGATATTCCTATTAAGTTTTCTACTTGTTTCTTTTTATTAATTTTCTTTATAAATTTCTCTACTTGTTTCTTTTTATTAATTTTTCTTTATTAAGTTTTCTAATTGTTTATTTTTATTAAGTTTTCTACTTATTTATGAATTAGGTCTTACTTGCATCCTAGTTTCCCATTTGAAAGATTAGTTGTTGATAGTATCTTTTTCGGTTTAAAGTTATTCACTTATGAAACAAATTACTGATTATTTAGTTTAGTATTCAGTTCCGGTTTAATTACTTTAACAATTGAATTATAAGGAGATTGACTCGATTTCTCATTTTGAAAGATCTTTCAATCTTTTGTTTGTTAAAATATTTCCATGACACCATAGGAATCCCTCTACCTTCGCATATATTTTGTGTCAACTCTAAGCCTACCAACCCCAGTCGATAATTAAATATTAGGTGAATTAATATAGATGATATAACACCCAAAAACTATTAATTATTAATTTTTAATGAATAGACAGATAAAATAAACCTATTTTGTGTTAAAAAAAACACCCTATAACCTTTCTCAATTGTCACAATTATATCAAAACTATTGAAATGTCCTCTAAATATTTCATATTTATAAATTTTGGTATATGTCATACTTTCAACAACTCTTGACCTTGTCAATGTTGACCTTTTCGACATTGATCATTGTAAGGGTTCAATGGTTATGCTCCTAACCATTAGTCTTCTAATGGTTAATACTCAACCATCGGTATTTCAATGCTTAAGGGACAACCGTCGGAGAGCCGTTGAAACACTGACGGTTGAGGATTAACCATAGGTCTTCTAACAAATGCCAAAATGTATCCTAAATAAGAAATGAATTAAAATTTAATTAACATCACTAATCAAGTATTTTGTCAAACCCTTATTTCACCCTGAAATTTTTTTGGATTACATAGGAAACAATGTGGAGTTTGGCACACAATTCGATGCAGGTTTAAGTCAAATAATTTGAAAGTGGGTAACAATGGAAAAGTCCCTCCAATTTAATATTTTTCAATTTGCCCTGAAATATTTTATTTATCTAGACCCAAAATATGTTTCCAAATGAAATCTGTGTTTTTTTTTAATCTACCTTGCTTGAACAAAATCTATGATCCTGTCAACACACTAGGTCTATGATCAAATCAAATCATATTTTGTTAAATCCTTTGAAGAAAGTGATCCCTTCTATGGAGGGGTAGTTGGCAGTGGCCCTACATCTTTTTCACCCATCATCACATGTGTCCCCTCTATTGGTCCCATCACCACTACACACGTTTCTATTAGCATGCCACCCATTAGTGGCATCCCCACACTAGCTACTGTGGTTTCCACCATTCCACCCATTCCACCTGGGGGCAGCGTCCCTTCCACGTCCATCTTGACTATCCCCACAATGGGGGGTCATCCTCATATACCCCCAGCCATGCATGGGAACTATGTTCCTACAAACACTGACACCATTTCTAGTCTATCCCAAGCCAACCTCGGGTCTAGCTTGCCTTTCATTGCTAGTCTTAACCTGCCATATTTGGAAATATTAACAAACAACTTGTTGCAGCTGTAACCTTTTTCCCAATTTTTTAAAATTTTGGACCCTCCTTTTGATTTTATCTATCCCAGGTTTGTTTGATTTCTTTAAATCTGTCCTGGAAGTCCAGTTTTTTCTACTTAAATTGATCTTTGAGGATGAAAACATAGAAGACTGTGGAGTTTTGTTTTATTTTTAGAGCTTAATGTTTGATTTTTCGATGATTTTTATTGCTGTCGGGAGTCAGTTGAAGAATGAACTGGGGTATTCGTCCTCTATTCCGTCGACGTTTCGGAAGGAAAACAGTGAATGTCCTAATGATTAGTTATGTTTCTCGCTGATTTGTGCTTTTATCTCCTTTTGTTTTATTTCTCAAACTGATTATTTTCAATTTCAGTGACCTTGTTTTTATCACAATCAGAACGAGTTTCGATATTGGATCGGAGGACTTGTTCTCTATGTCACCGATGTTTCGAAAGAAGATTGATAAGTGACCTGAAGATAGTCTTTTCACTCACCGATACCGAAGGTTTTAAGTAACCTAGGTTTCAGTACTTTGTAAAGGAGTAGGTCGCAATGATACCTTTTATATCACCGACACTGCGAAGAGTGTTGTGGTTTCAAGTTCCGATGCATTAAAGGTTTTTGGTTCCAATCGCTAATACACAATCACCAGGATGATAGTGCTTGGCATCACCGACACTGTGCAAATGTTACGATTTGGATTTCTAGCCTTTATCCTTTAGAGATTTTGATCAACGATGGGTTTTATGCTATCATGGATCCGTAATTGATTCTGCATCTGCCGTTGCGACAATCATTTGAACTATCCTTCCGACGATTAGAGATTTTAACTGTCGATAGGGTTTTCCCTCCAACTTTGTGTTCTTTTACCCTATTTCATGGGATGGCGAAGGTTTGCCTTGTTTTTTTATCGAGTTAGAGTTTTTCACGATGAAGAGAATAGTATAGGGTTCAGTGTTTTGGGGATTAGCGGTAACAACGATATGGTTCATGCTTTTATCGGAGCAGTTAGATTAGTTTGAATTCAGCCTGAGTTGAAAATAAGATTGTGTTCTATTGGGGTTGTGATTTTGGTTACAGATAGTGGACTTAGAAGATTCTAAGACATAACCCGCAGGATTTTCTTTCTTTCCTTGTCATAATACTGTGTATATTTCATTTTCAGAATGTATATGGAAGAGGCAAATAGATTGATACAGTTTTTTGTTATTTTGGTAAAAGGTAATTGGTCTAAGAACATGCTATGTTTCTGACAGGGTGATTTCTACAAAGAAGATATGTCTAAAAGACAAAAGAAGAAGGCTCCAGTTATTGAAGGAGAACTAGAGGTTGAGATCATCACTAGGGTTGAATACATATATGAAGATACCAAAGCTATCACTGGGGTTGAACTTGATTATAAGAAGAAGAGGCCAAAAAGAGGGAAGAAGACGCTAGAATTCATAGCAGCAAAGGCCCAGGTTTGGAAAAAGTTCGTCAGCGAGCAAGATGGTCCCTCTTCATAAAGTGTTCTATAAAATTTTGATTTAAAATTATGAGCACATACTACAAGACAAAATTTTGGAAATGAAAGGTTTGGGAAGCCCAAACGTCATCGAGGGGCAGCCCAAATGTTTTGCTTTTTGTATAAATAGAGGAGAGTTTAGATGTAGAGGGGACTTTTTCCCAAAGCAATTTTTGAGAGTATATTGTAAGAAGAACTACTTCCTTTTACAATAAAGAATTATAAGTTTCCTACTGGAGAAAGTTTGTGGAATGTTTCAAATTTTTTGCTATGGACCAATTGAATGTGAACTATTTTGTTTTCAGATTATTTCCATTAACTGTGAGATCGTTCTAACTCATTGAATATCTTCATGTTATGAATGTACTCTGGTTTATTTTGTGAAATTTCCACTTTGAGTAATGAATGTTGTGACTAACAATAAGCTATCTTGTTGTTTATATTTTTTATTGATGTTCATGTGTTCTGAGGTAAATAACAACTATTTGTGATTTTTTCCTAATACATGCATTGAAATACATTACTCAACATTAATGCTAGTTTTGCTCCCTAGGGATAGGTTAATAAGTTTTAGTTAGTTTCTTACTGTTTGTGATTTAGATACGAGAGAGGTAAGAACCTACGCATCACGTTGTGACCCTCCTCATTATCTCTATAATTTGCATTGTTAGATAGGCACTTAATCATCATAACTTAAACACAAAAAACTAAAAAATATACATGGTGGACCGGGCCGTAACTGGTAAAAAAAAATTAATTTGTTACTTGACCTACAGTAGCCAGATCGTAAACCGGACGGATTCCCCATACCAAACAGTAATGGGCTAGTTGGGAACGTTTATTGGGGAGAATCCCTAACTGTTGTTACCGATAATTTTCTAGGACTCAATAGTTTTTGGCACTAGAAGGAGGGCCGCTAGTGCATGGCTTGTTGAGGAAACCTATTTCCTTGAAATTACTCCACCGGTGACAGTTCTAAAAGTAGTTTGTTTCACAATCCCACTCCTAAAGAGAAAGATAAAGGGTATCTATATCCTGTCAATAACAAAGTAGTTGATGATCTGAGAAGAATTACTAGGGCATATGCAAAGAAGATCGAAGGATTACTGATTATTCTTGTCTTACCCAGAAGAGAATATCAGAAAAAGATCGCCCTAAATTAGAAGATTCAGTGTTGGTAGAAGATCTTGAAGAAATGGTAGAATCAACTTTACAAGAAGTGGACCAACCTTTAAATTGATTGGACCCAGGTTCACCTTACTATTCACCTTTCCATACCCCTGTTCAGTCACGACCTCATTCTCCACTCAGAATTATGGCTAATGCAAATGCAAACCAACCACCTCCATAGCCTGCTTGGAGGGATAGGTCGCCTTTAAACCTGACACCTCCCTTGCATGATTTGCCTCAATCTTTTGAAAAAATGTTGCCTAATTTTGACCCAAGTGAAGTAATTTTGGTAGATGTTAATTTGCAAAGTTTTTACTTGCCTATAGAAGGACTACAAGCAGGAGACCATGAAGATGTGGTCTATAGATTGTTTCCACACACCCTAAAAGGAACAACAGCCTCATGGTTTTTTTCCCTTGAAAATTAAATCACAGACTGGGATGCATTTGAGAGAAATTTTAGAAGTAAATATGCAGTTCATAAAACTCATGCAGCTTTAATGAAAGGGTTATGTGCTCTAAAGAAAGAAAGGAAGGAAAAAGTGCATAATTTAACTCAAAGGTTTGCTGCTTACCTAAAAAATTTCACTGCAGCTGATAAGACATCTGAAAATGCTCTGTTTGAATACTATACCCCAGCTCTAGGGCCTGACCTGGCCATGTTTTCCAAGAGATCAATCAAACCTACATTAGCAGAAATCTATGAAGAAGCTGAGAAGGTAGAGGCTAAGATGGAGAGCATAGAAAATTATCCTGTGTAGTCGAAAGAAAAGACTTTTGGAAACAAAAAACCTTTATTACTGACCAAACCTAAGGATGAGAGGTCACAAGATTTTGAAGGGATGTTGAAGATGATGCAGAAGCTATCCAATAGAGTGATAGATTTAAAAAAGAAAAGGAAGCTCACAAATCATATAAACCTTATTGTAAAAAGAGGGAGGACAACAATCAACCTAAACCTCCTCCATACAGTCCTGCAGTAATGAATTTAACTGATGTAGGCATGGATAATTTTTGCACCTTTCATCAGTAGCCTCATTCTAAGAAGAACTGCACACAATGGATCAATTCTATGATGTTGGTAATGAATCAGTTATTGGACTCCAAACTAATAGAAACTGGTAAGGAGGAAGAAAAAGATAATCAAACTACATAAAAACAAGAGGAAGATCCTTTAGTTTTATGGGATTGTGTCTCAAGGTTTGATACAAAAGAGGAAGATTCTCTGAAACAAGAGGAAACATCAAGAAACCAATGTGACAACAAGAAGTCAGAGTCTTTTAAGAGAAGACAAGTCAATACCTCCTAAGATTAAGAAACTTCAAGAAAATATGAAGAAGATACAAAAGAACACTACAACTATTAAAATACCTGAATTTACCATTTCAAGTCAAGATCCGAAGAAAATTAACATACCTGTTAAACCTGTTGAATATAGGATTGATAATGTCAAGAAGAATCTGAAAGAACCTAAGATGGGGTATGATATTGTGGAAGACATTAAAAAAGCTAAGGAAAATATCTCATTGTTTGAAATGTGTAATGTACCTTAGTAGAAAGAGAAACTATTAAAATCACTTGAGGTACTTGAAGAAGAGCTTCCCACTGAAAACCAACATGAAGAAGAAATTGGTGAGGCAAGCGTGGGAGGTAAGTCTAAAGTATAAAACTCTAGCATTTCTCCTAACTTTTGATATTTTCAACTACAGTGTACACACCTATTTGGTAGACTCAGGAGCGTCGGTCAATGTTATGCCACTTTTAGTCTGAAAGAAAATCAATGGTCAACCTAAACCATCTACTTGGTAGGTTCTTCAATTAGACAAGACATCTGTAAAAAATGGAGGATGTTCTGATTTGCTTATCTGCAAATGAGAGGGTATGTCAGTTTATTGACATTGTAGTAGAAGACATACCAGATGCTTATGAACTGGTTTTGAGTCAAGATTGGTCACAAAGGCTAGATGGATACTTTGCATCAGATTGGTAACATTTATGGTTGCCTCATAAGGGAAGTCCCAATCAGATAAAAGTATTAAGAGAGCCTCAGATGAAGCACAATGTTACTCAGTTAGAGGGAAAGAATGAGCCAGTAAACTTTGTGTTGGGAAATTATTTCATTGAATTGGAACTAGGAAATTACCAAGCTGAAGAAGCCAGCAATATACCTGATACCCAGGTCGATCTCCTTCAATTTTCACAGGCTGATGAAATTGACTGTAATATAGTAGATCTAGTTTCAGATCTAGCTTGTAATTTAAGTTCGGTAGAAGTAGAAGTTGTTGGACTCTATATTTTGATGGTTCTAAAACATTGGAGGGATCAGGAGTTGGTTGTGGCATGATTGATCCAAGAAAAAATAAACATTTTCTTTCTTGTAGGTTAGAGTTCGAATGCACCAATAATATAGCTGAGGACGAAGCACTAGTTCAGGGACTTAAAAAAGCAATTGAACTAAAAGTTAAAAATCTGAAAGTATATGGGGATTCTAAAATAATCATCAAGCAAATTTGAAATAAGATACATTGCAGTTCACCACATTTGAAAGCTTACTAGAATGAAGTTTTGGATTTGCTTACAAATTTTTATGCATTCAATATTGTGTCCATTCCTAGATTAAAGAATGCAGCAGTTGATTTACTAGCTACCTCAGCTGCAAGGCTAGTACCTTCAAATAATAGATGCTCTATTGAATTAATTTTCAGGCCTTTGGTTCTAGACATGATCACCAATCTGTGGGTTTTTTACGACAATCAACAAATTTTGGAGTGTTTGATGAATGATGAGACTTTCAAAGGAGCAATCATATAGATGATGAAGAACACTGGGCCAAATTAAAACTCAGAAACTTTATCCCCAAAGGAATCAGGACTTTGGAGTGAATATTTGATTTAGACCACAAATTCAGAAATCCTACAAATGTCAAGACTCATAGCTCATCCTTACAATTTGAGCTGATAAATTTAGGGATTGAAGCTGAACCCAAATATGTTAATTTGGGGAAGTGTTGTTCTCCGGGTGAAAGAAACAAGTTCATCAGTCTTTTTAAATAGTACAAAGATGTATTTTCCTAGACCTATGGAGAGCTTAAAAATTATGATACAAAGATCATACAACATGTTATCCCAATTAAAGGTGGAATCAAGCCTTATCAACAGCCTTTGAGTAAAAGTAATCCTAAACTGGAACCTTTAATTCAAAGTGAAGTAAAAAAATTGTTGGATGCTAAAATCATATTCAAAGCCAGACATTCAGAATGGGTTTCTAATTTGGTGCTAGTAAGGAAAAAGTCCAGAGAAATCAAACTCTATGTAGATTTTAGAAACTTAAATCATGCATCAGATAAAGATAACTATCCAGTCCCACCCATGGAGTAGATACTACAAATGGTTTCAGGTTCTGAATTGTTTTCGTTATTAGATGGATTCTCTGGTTACAATCAGGTATTAGTAGTAGAAGAAGGCCGACTTAAAACCACATTTAGAACCAAATGGGGAACTTTTGCTTACAGGAGAATGCCCTTTGGACTTATTAATGTTGGATCTACTTTCTAGAGGGCCATGGATATAGCTTTCCGCAGCCTGATAGGATGTAGTGTTGTGGTTTATCTAAACGATGTCACAATATTTTCAAAAAAGAGAGAGGAACATTCATTTCATTTGAAACAAATTTTTGAGCATTGTTGGAAATATGGTATTTCACTAAATCCTAAGAAATGCATGTTTACATTCACAGAAGCAAAGCTACTAGGTCAAGTTGTTTCTAAGAAAGGGATCTCCATAGACCCAAAAAGGATTAAAGCCATAGAAAATATCCCTTTACCCCATAACAAAAAGGGTATGCAATCATTTATGGGGACAATTAATTTTGTGTGAAAGTTTGTACCAGATTTTGCTCAAATTGTTAAACCTTTGTAGCAAATGGTTAAACAAAGTGTACAATTCAAATGGACCGATGTAGAGAAGAATGCATTCAGTAAGATAAAAACATCTGTTTCTCATGCACCATCACTCAAAAGTTAAAAGTTTGAAAATGATTTTATCCTGTACACTTTTGCATCTGATGATTCATTGGCAGCGGTGCTTACACATAAGGAAGATGGGGGAAGATGATTACCCCATATCATTTATGAGCACTGGTCTATAGGGAGCTGAATTGAATTATCCAGCTGTTGATAAACAAGCTTATGTACTTTTTAAAGCGGTAAAACAATTCAGGCCATATATACTTAAGAATCACACTAAGGTAATAGTTCCACACCTAGCTGTAAGATCTCTTTTTGTACAAAAAATAATTAGGAGAAATAAGAGGCAATTGGGTAACTGGCTTACAATAATATGATCTTGAGTTCAAACCAGCATCCATAGTAAAATGACAAGGATTGTGTAAATTAATGACTGAAGGTCAAAACAATGAGGAAAACAGTTGGGATAATGAACCTGAGTTAGACATGGTGGATGTGTGTCCTTTATTCACAGCTCCAGATTCTTGGTACAGGGACTTAGTCCATTACCTTCAAGAAGGATATTTTCCATAGCGTTGGAGTTCCAAATAGCAAAGAGCATTACGTCTGAAATCAGCTTCATATAAGATAATTGATGGAGTATTGTTCAGAAATAATTATGATGGAGTTTTTCTCAGGTGCTTAGAACGGGAAGATGCAAAGAAGGTCATAGCAGAATTGCATGATGGGCCTGCTGGAGGTCATTTTTCCGGAGATACAACAGCACATAATATTCTTAGAGCCAAATACTATTGGCCCACACTGTTTAAGGATGCACATGCTCATGTTAGAAAATGTGATGTTTGCTAGAGGTGTGTTGGAAGACAATCCAAAGTAGCAGGACCATTGAAGCTTGTAATTATATCAGAACCATTTGAACAATGGAGCATCGGTATTATTGGGGAAATAAACCCAAATTCTTCCTTGCAGCACAATTATATTCTAAAAGTGACTGATTACTTCACCATATGGGTTGAAGCTATTCCATTACGAAAAGTAAATGAAGATGCAGTCATGGATTTCTTACAAGATCACATAATGACCAATTTTGGGGTTCCAATTGCCCTGGTTTTTTATAATGCTACTTAATTTTCTTCTATTAGATTAATTGCATTTTCTAATGAAAGAGGAATCAATTTGCATTATTATGCAACCACAAGGAAATTTCCTAGCTGAATCCACAAACAAAAATATGATTAGGATCCTAAAGAAAATTGTAATAAAAAATCAGAGAAGTTGGCATTTAGTGTTACCTAATGCTCTCTGGGCTGATAGAGTCACACCCAAGAATTCCTTAGGTGTGTCACCATACACTCTGGTTTATGGAAAAGAAGCTATTCTTCCTCCTAACATCTTGTTACCATCTTCCATAATATCTCAGGAGTCTAGAGGTACCGAAAATGAGATCCTACATGTCAGAATCTATAATATGTTGAAGACGGAAGACTCTAGGTCCAAAGCCAAAGAAATATTTAAGCATCAAAATGAAATAGTGAAATGTTGGTTTGACAAGCATAAAGCTGGGAACAAAGAATTCGAAGTAGGAGACCTGGCTCTTAAGTGGGATCACCCGCATGATGAAAAGAGAAAGCACACTAAGTTTCAGCAATTATGGGTAGGCCCTTTTCAAATTGCAGCCAAGAATGGGCCCTCAACTTACAAGTTGCAAGACTTACAGGGGTGGGAAGAGAACTTACCAGTAAATGGTTTAGTTCTCAAACCTTATTTTTCTTGATTTTTATTTTGTTGTTTTGTACATAAATAAACTTTTGATTTGTTTTGTTTTTGAGGATTTTTTGTTTTCTTTTAGTTAGGGTTTAATTAGTGGTAATAAGTAAATCACAACCTTTGGTTGCATGGAGTTCATCAGAATTCTGGATCAACTAAAATCTTGATTGGAAGACTGTGCACTTTTAATTCATCATTTCATCAGGTTTAGTAGTTTTCCTGAATGGCTATGAACACATTGAAGTCCTACTTAATCCTTGTGAAATAACTTAGGATCAAAAGTTCTGGAATACAATTTCGAGGCTCCATTCATATCACATTAAAAAATGTCTTAGGGAGTGACAACAAAAGACCCATGGAGAGGAAGTAGGGTAAACAATGTATTATATTTAAATGATTTCATGCCAGGAATTGAAAGCCAAAAGGAAAATAAGACTTAGAATCTCCTCAGAAAAGCAATATGTATCAAAAGCAAAGTACTAAACCATATTAGTACAAGATTGCCAAAGTTCTTCTCCTTCCGTGAGTTGAAGAATAAATATATCTCTCACACAAAACGACACTATGGAGAGAGGAGCCTCAATTAAAAATTTTAGAAAGAAGGCATGCAGGAGGACTCATAAAAGGACAAAATTCCAAAAGCACAAAAGTGCAAAATGGCATGGGAATGAGGAACAAACGAATTTTTCTATTTACCATATGTTACAATCTTGTGGTGTCTAAGCTGGTAGCTACCCAAAGACAGACGTAAAAAATGAAACTCATATTCCTAGCCTCAAAAGAGTTATCTAGACTTTGAAATCTTGGTTCCTTGTTCCCGAATTGGACTATCATCAATGATTAAAGTGCATATATCTGCCATTTGGGAAATCTAGATATCTTAAAGAATTCAGCAGGTTGGTATTGTCAAAACACTCTGTTGATCAAAGAAGATATTGTCCAGATATTTGTGTTCACCAGGTAGTCACCAATTGTTGCAGCTGCAACCTTTTTCCCAAATTTTTAAAATTTTGGACCCTCCTTTTGATTTTATCTAGCCCAGGTTTGTTTGATTTCTTTAAGTATGTCCTAGAAGTCTAGTTTTTTCTACTTAAATTGATCTTTGAGGTTCAAACCATAGAAGACTGTGGAGTTTTGTTTTAATTTTAGAGCTTAATGTTTGATTTTTTGATGATTTTTATTGCTATTAGGAGTCGACTGAAGAATGATCCAGGGTATTAATCCTCTACGATGCCGATGTTTCGGAAGGAAAATAGTGAACATCCCGATGATTAGTTTTGTTTCTCGCCGATCCGTGATTTTATCTCCTTTTGTTTTATTTCTCAAACTGATTGTTTTAAATGTCGACGACCTTGTTTTTATCAAAATCGAAATGAGTTTCGATATTGGATCGAAGGACTTGTTCTCTACGTCGTCGATGTTTCGAAAGAAGATTGATAAGTGACCCAAAGATAGTATTTCTTCTCATCGATACCGAATGTTTTAAGTAACCCAGGTTTCGGTACTTTGTAAAGGAGTAGGTTGCAATGATACCTTTTATATTGCCGACATTGTGAAGCGTGTTGTGGTTTGAATTTTCAATTTGTTAAAGGTTTTCGGTCTCACCGACACTATGGAAATGTTAAGATTTGGAGTTCTGGCCTTTATCCTTTAGAGCTTTCGATCGACGACGAGTTTTATGATGTTGTGGATCCGTAATTGATTCTGCATCCACCATTGCAATAGTCATGTGAACTACCCTTTTGGCGATTAGATATTTTAACTGTCAATAGGGTTTTCCCACTGACTTTGTGTGCGTTTACCCTATTTCATGGGATGGCGAAGGTTTGCCTTGTTTTTTATTGAGTTAGAATTTTCCGCGATGAAGAGCATGGTATATGGTTCAGTGTTTTGGGGATTAGTGGTAACGATGATATGGTTCATGCTTTTATCAGAGGAGTTAGATGAGTTTGAATGTGGCCCGAGTTTGAAAGAAGAGTTTGTTCTATTGGGGTTGTGATTTTGGTTACAGACAGTGGACTTAGAAGATTCTAAGAAACAACCTGCAGGATTTTCTTTTTTGCCTTGTCATAATACTGTTTATATTTCATTTTCAGAATGTATATGGAAGAGGTAAATAGATTGATACATTTTTTTGTTATTTTGGTAAAATATAAATGTTTTAAGAACATGCTATGTTTTTGACAGGGTGATTGTTGCAAAGAAGATATGTCTAAAAGACAAAAGAAGAAGGCTCTAGTTGTTGAAGGAGAACCAAAGGTTGAGATCATCACCAGGGTTGAATACAAATATGAAGATACCAAAGCTACCACCGGGGTCGAACCAGATTATAAGAAGAAGAGGCCAAAAATAGGGAAGAAGATGCTAGAAGGCATAGCAGCAGAGGCCCAGGCTTGGAAAAAGTTCGTCAGTGACCAAGCTGGTCCCTCTTCATAAAGTGTTTTATAAAATTTTGATTTAAAATTATGAGCACATACTACAAGACAAAATTTTGGAACTGAAAGGTTGGGGAAGCCCAAAGTTCATTGAGGGGCATCCCAAAGGTTTTGCTTTTTGTATAAATAGAGGAGAGTTTAGATGTAGAGGGGACTTTTTCCCAGATCAATTTTTGAGAGTATATTGTAAGAAGAACTACTTCCTTTTACAATAAAGAATTACAAGTTTCTTGCTGGAGAAAGTTTGTGGAATGTTTCAAATGTTTTTCTATGGACCAGTTGAATGTGAACTATTTCATTTTCAACTTATTTTCGTTAACTGTGAGATTGTTCTAACTCATTGAATTTATTCATGTTAAGAATGTACTCTGGTTTATTTTGTGAAATTTCCACTTTGAGTAATGAATGCTGTGACTAATAATAAGCTATATTGTTGTTTATATTTTTTATTGATATTCATGTGTTCTGAGATAAATAATAGCTATCTGTGATTTTTTCCTAATACATGCAGTGGAATACATTACTCAACATTAATACTAGTTTTGCTCCCTAGGGATAGGTTAATAAGTTTTAGTTAGTTTCTTGCTGTTTGTAATTTAGATGCAAGAGAGGTAAGACGAGAGCACTAGTAGAAAATGATAAATTAATGACTAAAAAAATGACTAAAATCATGCTATAAATGACTATTTTTGAGTCGGTGACTAATAGTAGCAAATTTCCACTATCTTATAGCTAGTCGTATTTCACTAGTCATTAATAACTTGACTTAGTAGTCATTGATTTAATCACTGATTGCAACCATTAATGACCAAATATATGACTAAATAAACTACTACATGTTAACATATTAATGAATAAGCTAAATATGACTAAGATATGGGAAATTAGCTACTAATAGTCGTATATATGCAAATTTAGTCATTTTTGTAGTCACAAATTTATGATAGGGCATGGAGGAATCGAACCACCAACCTCGTGCCTATAATTAGGCAGGCGCTCTACCATTGAGCTAGCACCCTTTAAAAAGTTGTTATTGCTTGACAATGATGATATTCAAACAAATTTATGATAGGTATCAATCTACAAACTACATAATTATTACTATTACAAAACTAAATTGGCATTCTTTCCATGGAAAGCTTCCCCAACGGTATTTACACATGAATTTAATTTTATATCTACTCCACTCATTGCATTAGGTTTGGAATCAATATGGTTTTTAGATATAAACATTGATGACTGCCCACCCTTATTGACCAATAGCTTTCCATGATCAGAACCCAACCCCGATGCAACAGCTTCCACCACCAAGGCAGGGAGATTTAATGTTGGAGACACTGAAAGTGAATGAGATGAACTTTTTTTAGGATTAGAGGAGCCCTGAATAGCTGGGATCCTCATACTAAATGTTTTTTCCTGTGCAGCATGGGATCCCCTGCAACTACCATTAATGTCTCAATATTCAATAAGATATGCAATATTCCACCACAAACTCCTAAATCACATCGAAGCTTATGTTCACTAAGCTTAATGTGTAATGTTACTCTGCACCAATCCAGGGGGATGCTGCAAAACTAAATAAATATTCCATGACAAGAAATAGATTTCATACCAAGATGCACTAGCTGGCAATACAACTGATCTTCCAACAGCTCCACTGGAAAGGGAAGTCTTAGAATTACCTCCCGTGTTCTAGTTTCACATGGAAATATGAATAGGTATATATTATTAGGAAATGAAAATGAATCCATGTATAAAGAATCTAGAAGACAATCACTGAAGTAAAACATAAGTTGTCTAAAGAAAATACACATTAGCTTCTATACTAATGATTATTTAAGACTGAATCAGAATCTATTAAATAATATAATATGGAAGCATAGAAAAATTTGTCTGCACAAATATCAATAACAAATGCTAAAGATAATTGGACGGAAGTACAGTATACTAGAATCCTAAAGTCACCTACAGGAGCCAATGATTTGCTCAATTTACTTGAAGAAGCTGATCCAAGCAAGGAAACCTCTGCCACTGGTGGAGGTAAACAAAGTCCCCAGTGTTACTGAAAATGAAGCCATGTATAAAGAATCTAGAAGACGATCACTGAAGTAAAACATCATCTATATAAAGAAAATACACATTAGCTTCTATACTAATGATTATTTAAGACTGAATCAGAAGCTATTAAATAATCTAATATGGAAGCATAGAAAAAGTTGTCTACATAGATATCAATAACAAATGCTAAAGATAATTGGATGGAAGTACAATATACTAAAATCCTAAAGTCACTTACAGGAGCCGGTGATTTTCTCAATTTACTTTGATCCAAGCAAGGAAACCTCTGCCACTGGTGGAGGTAAACAAAGTCCCTAGTGTTGTTGTGAAGGATTTGTACCATCATAGAACTTCTGAGTTTTGCTACTAGAAAAATAGGACATAGAAAATCATAAATCATAAAAGCTAAATGTGAAATATTTTTTTAAACAATTTATCCCAATGAAGAAAACTTTCTAAATTAATTAAATGCTAGAACAAAATTATAGGGGATTAAAGTAGCAAACTCGTTCATATCACCCATTTACTTTTGGTAGACGACACATTGATTTTCAGTCAATAGTTCTATTAGGGAGCTGAAAAATCTTAAGGGGTTTCTGGACCTCTATTGCAAGACTACAGGAATGGTAATAAATAAGAATAAGTCTTCAGAAATGTAAAGTGGATTGGCAGAGTAATTTAAAGACCGGACCAAAATCATATTTCCCATTAATAATTTCAAGAAGTCAAATACCTAGGTTTTATCTTGAAACCATATGATTGACATTTAAATTTTGGATGTAACTGTCCTATGGTTCGTATATTAACCTTCATTAATATATTCTACAGAGCATACAAGAGTATTCGATGTCTATAGCACAGCGACCAAAAGGAATCTTAACCAAATCAGAAAGAAGTGTTTCAGCATCCTTCACATAGGAGGGAGGGCCAAGAAATTCCACTAGTTATAAATGGAACGGGGTAGCCAATTCCAAGTCAGCTAGGAATGGGGTTTAAAACACATAAAACACTTCAGCTCAAAATTTTCAACTAAAATCCTTTAGAGATTGATTTATAATGATGGACACTGAGGTCAAGTTATGAAATCCAAACACTTAAGAGATGCATCCATGGAATATTGGCTTAAAAAAAAACACTCACAGGATGCTTCCATTACAAGGAAATCCTTTGGTAAAGTTTTCCCCTTGGTGGGTAAATAAATGAGGGCACTGAGGAAAAGTCAGAATTGGAAAGGACCCGTGGAGCAGGATTGAAGGAAATTTCAAATTTCAGAGGCTCTGCTAGATAGTTTAGATGCTCAGTGGTCTATACTGTCATAGAGAGGCATACTCGTAATTGGCAAGAAATGCCTAGTCTTGAGTATGGCTGACAACAGGAAGTCTTAAGTTTACAAGGTGAGCCAAAGGAATGAGACGATTACATTGACTTGCCCAATCATCAAGGATTCAAGAATTTAAAGTGTTCAAGGATCAAGAGAACAAGGAAATGCACTCCGTGGGTCAAAATAGGTTATGCTACCAAAGTGGAGGAACTCATGCAGGAGAGAGCATCCTGGAGGACAGTTGTTTGGAAGCTATTCAACCCTTTAGAAACAAAAACACTAATGTGGTTGGTACTGGCTAATAAAGTAATACCAGTGGGCAAATGAGAGATCCCATTTCTTGATATAGCATTTGAACCAAGCCATATCCCCTAGTGACACACAGTAAGAAAGCTCCCAATGTAGATGTCTGCTTAAATTTTGTCATGGCAGTTGCCAGTGACAGTTGATGAGATTTTAAACGATGTGCAGATTTTCCAATTTGGCCATAATGTTCATTCATTCCCATAGTTGACAAGTCTCTTGCTCCTTCAACCACAAGTGATAGAATTTCTTCAGTTATAAACATTATGTCATAGATTGCTCTGTTAGTTCGTAATATTGTATGTGTTGAGTATCATGTTGTAATATATTAGAAGGTCAGCAACATTTTACAAGTGACAAGAAAAACTAGTATATATTAAGTGTTACTATGCTAAGTTTATTATTTTAACGATCAAAATCAATTATACGTTAGAATATAAAGATAATTTATTTATATTACTATGATTTATATTTTCTATTAAAAGTTAAATTGATAAATAATTATATCACCAAAAATAGATTGTAGAAGATTTTTTTACATATTATTATTAAAGTTATTTAATGACATCAATAATCAATGTTTGTTGTTATTATTACCTTAAAATTTCATTTAATTGAAATTATGTTAACTAATGTGTTCAGGTTGAGTCACCATAGTAAGTCTAAGTCTTTTTTGAGTATGATGTTTTATTTTTGGAAGTTGGCACCCCTTGATAGTGGACAAGAGAAAATATTTTATGACTTAGAATAAAATAAAATAGGTTTTATATTAGTAATGATTAAAATAAATTATGAATTAGAATAGAGATAATTTATTATTATTGTTGGTGGTGGTGTATTAAAAACTAAGTTAATAAATGTTGATTTTATGAATAAGAGATTTATGTGAGAAATTTTACTGTAAATGTATTTAATGATATACTTTGATTATCATTAATATTTATATTTACGTATTAAAACAAAAGTCACCAATCTTTGACTAGTGAATTATTAATGATTTGTGTAAGAAATTCTTAACATAATATAAAGTTATTTAACAACATATTAATATTGTGTTGTGACTATTATTAACCTATGTAGTATTGACATTAAATGTTAATATTTGGCTAATGATTTTCAGGATTAAGCTATGTGAAATCTTTTCAAACCATAATGATATTTACATTGTTCACCCGACAATCATGCGTGGAGTGCCCACTTGAAATGTTGGTTTGAAAAAATCACTGACAACTTAATCCGGAAAAGCACTCACAATGATGACAAACTGTGAAAGCCTACACTCTGAAAATGTTACTACTTTGTCTTTGTTGAGTATAAGATATTGCACTAGTACAAAGTTCGCACCACTTTAAAGTCTACAGAAGAAAATATAATATTAATTAGAATGCAACAAAGTATAACAATTAAATTTATATCCATTATAATAACAAATAATAGGGAAAAGTCACTTAAAACCGTAGGAATTCTAGAAGATGTTTTAAGGTTCATTATTGAATATGATTATGCACATTTGATATAGTGACATGTTGCGTGTATGTAAAAAACAAAAAGTTAAAAATTGAATGGTGTTATCTAATTCACATAAAGTACCATCACATGAATTAACATAGAAGTTGAACCAAAATTTTCATATTAGTAAATAATATAATTTTTTCTCAAAAAAGGCTTGAAGAGAATATTTGATATACAACAAACATTGAAAAGTGTTTCTTCTTGTATATTAATAACTCATTCAAAGAGAAAATTACATTCATGAGTCATCTCCACCTAATATCCTTATATTTAGTCATGCAAATCAATGACAACTTGTACACCACATTTATTTATCATGGTCTTCCTGCAATCTTCTTTCTTTTGCATCCATACCCAAAGTATGGTATTAACTGGAATAGATCCAAGTCATGTGTCATCAAGGTTTGGTACCCAATATTGTTCTAAAATTTTCCCTTGTATTTCCCTGAACTAGGCTTCCATAAATTAACCTTTACATGAAGAGTCTCACTTTCATCATTCTGGCAGATATATGAGGTGTTTTTTGCCATCCAAATCATCTCTCCTTCATCCTCAATTCATGATCTAACTCACAACATATTTCCTTTCTCAACTTCAATCATAGGATTCAATCTTGGATTTAGCTTGTTTCACTTGGGTCTAACATATACCAGTTCATCCATCACATTGTCAAAATCTCCATCCATAATACTTATATTACATGCAGTGCATTCCAATCAGCATTAAATCTCACATGGATTAAATTGTATTTTTGATGCAAAGTATTTGATGATAATGTCTAACATGAATTAAAGCTAACATGATGTTACTACTTAATGATTGATTTTTTGGATTAAGTTATGTGAAATATTTCTAGTCCACAATGAGTTTTCCATGGTTCCTGTAACAAGCATGGGTGGAGTGTCCACTTAAAATGTTGGTCTGAAAAACGTTCACACAGTTTAATCCAGAAAATCAATCACAATGATGACAAACTGATAAAACATGCACACTCAAAATGTCAGTACTATATTTATTGAGTATAAGTTAATATACTAGTACAAAGGTGGCACCACTTTAAAGCCTACACAAGAAAATATAATTATGAATTTGAATGCAACATAGTAGTACAATTAAATTTATATCAACTATAATAACAAATAATAGGGAAAAATCACTTCAAACCTTATTGCAAGTGCCTTGCATTTATTCACAAAGCAAATTTATAAGATGTTTTAAGGTGCATTCGCATAAAGTATGATCACATGAATTAACATTGAAGTTGAACCAAAATTTTCATATATGTAGCAAATAATATAAAATTCCTCAAAGGGTAGCTTGAAGAGAATATTTGATAAACTACAAACATTGACAACTTTTTCTTCATGTATATTAATTAGTCATTCAAAAAGAAAAATTACATTCATGAATCATCTCCACCTAATCTCCTTATATTTTCTCAAGCAGATCAAGTACAGCTTGAGGATGAAGATTTCCATGGTTAAGAATAATGACAAAGATAAATTATGGAATTAAATTGTGTGTATTGAAACTTCCCTACGTTTCGAGTGGGCACTCCACCAATCATCAAGGGAACAAAATAAAAATCTCAAAGTGGTATTGAAGAGAGTGAGCAAAAGCTAATAATAAAGAAGGTAAGGGTTGTGTACATGCATTAATTAATATAATTATGCACATTTGATATAGTGAGATGTTGTGTTGATCTAAAATACAAATTGAAAAGTTAAATTTTGAATGGTGTTATCTAATTAGCATAAAGTATCATCACATGAACTAACATTGAACTTGAAGTCAAATTTTCAGATATGCAGTAAATAATATAAAATTCCTCAAAAAGTAGCTTGAAGAGTATTTATTATACTACAAAAATTGAGAAATGTTTCTTCATGTATACTAAAAGTCATTCAAAAAGAAAAATTACATTCATGAATCATCTCCATCAAATCTCCTTATATCCGCTCAAGTAGATTAAGTACAACTTGTACACCACATTTATTTATCTTGATCTTCCTGCAATCTTCTTTCTTTGGCATCCATGCCCAAACTATGGTATTAATTGGAATAGATCCAAGTTCTATGTCATTAGGATTTGGTACCCAATATTGTTCTAAAATTTTTCCCTTATATTCCCCTAAGCTAGGCTGCCACCAATCAATATTTATAGGAAGGGTCTCGTTGTCATCATCCTAGGTCTTGCTGTCATCATCCTGGAAGATATATGAGCTGGATTTTTTCATCCAAATCATCTCTCCTTCATCCTCATTTCCTAATCTAACAAGCAACATGTTTCCTTTCTCAACATCAATTCTAGGATCGAATGTTGGCTTTGGCTTGTTGGACTTGGGTCCAACATATACTGGTTCATCTGTCACACTATCAAAATCCCCATCCATAATACTTGATATTGCATGGAGTGCATTACAATCAACGTTAACATTTTGCCTCGTCTTGGGCCAAAAATCATCAGAATAAGAATCACTTTCATCCAAGTGTGTATGGTCATTGTAGATTCCTTCTAATGCATCAAGAACTCTTTTCCAATACCCTAGTTTTTTATTCCATTCCTTACAACAATTGGTGAATTCTCATCGCCAATAGTCTCTTTCTACATTTGTATGTATGATGGTATTCCTTCCTTTAGTTCTTTTAAATAAACATCATTGTCTTTCGAACGTAAGAAATATGGCTTCCCTGTGGGAAATATAGGTTGACCTTCATCATCTATATTCCACAACTCAACTAGTTCTGAACACTCAATGTCTCTGATGGATTCTTTATACCTCATAATTGGAACATTATTGAGTACAAGAAATTGGAAGTATTGGACATTAATGTCCAACTAGTGCATTTTTCCCCTCCTTGATGTACCCATTAAGAAAACTTTTGAAGTCATACACATTGTCAATAAGTTTAAGTGGAAACACCCAGTTTTATTCTATTGTGCGATATGTATCCACCATCTCAGGTAAAGAATATATATCTTTACTTTTCAAGTTGGAAGACATTCTTCCGTAGGCTCCATCTATGTCTTCATGGGTGTGCCCCACTAGAAAGAACCCAACCTCAATAGTTATTAAGACACCAAGTATAGTTAATAGTGATAGAAACACGAAAACATAACGATTCTTATTATCACTAGTTGCATTGTCCAACTGTAACAACAAATGTGGAGGAAGAGATTTAAAATCAAGATTTTGATTTTTTGAGCTTCCATTTAAAGATAGGAAAGCATCTTTGTACATTCTACATTTTGAGTAAATAGAGTTTTGAAGTAATGCATTTGAAAGTGGGTTTCTTTAACTTCCATTCTCATAAAGCAAATCATCATACATATCAAGGTGTGGGTCTTGAAGGCCCCTCAAGCACTTTGCAAGAGATGTAATGGTAAATTGTGATCCCATGTGTACAAATTGCAGGGAGAAACGACCAAAACCTCATGTGCTATGCCCATGTGTTAGCATACATGTCAACGACATACCCAAGTTTGTTCCTGCAAGAGATTTTGATTTGACATGTAACCTTGGGATTGAAGTCTTTTTTTTGTCTATTTTATCATGGATAATGCTTGAGTGTTCCTTTGGATACTGCTCTGACATAATTATGTGGAAATAGTAGCAATATCTTCCACACATAACAATCTTGTTATGTTTCTTCAGTCTAGCTCGTTCCTTTTCTTCCAGCTCTTTTGTAGTCATTGTCTTCATCTGCGCATTCAACATGATACATTCACTACATTTAATGAAGTTAGTGATGTTTGAGAATGCCACATCTAGAAAATGAGTATTGAAAATATTTCTCATTGTTGGTTGTGATATGGATGAAAAATCGAGCTCTTGAAGAGCCTCATTGATCTCTTTTAACAAATAAATTTGGGTGTACGTTGATGTCAACAATCTTAAAGGAGCAGATGTTCCATCTTCTTCAACTTGTTGTGTTTAGTTCGGAGAAAAATCTGAATTATCCATTACAATTTTGTGCAATACTTCTATGGTTGTGACAGTATGTGCATGTGGTTTGCATTTGTTGGTGTTACCATGAATTCCTTTGACATGTCCTTGTTGGAAATTATGTTGGTAAGTATAGAAGGTGCTTTGAGGAATATTATATATCTTGTACCATGCTTTCCTACAAATAATATCTCCATTAAACCTCATGTCCTTTACTTTCCTAACAGTAGGAGGTAGGCCATGCCCATGGCTCTTTGACATGATTGTGTTGGAAAGGAGAGAATTCAAGATGAATTCCCTAATGCCATTATTTTAAGAGTTTCATACCCCTTCTAGCAGCTACAATGGATGTCCTATCCACATGTTGAAGACGATCTTGTTTGCAACATTCATATTTGGATTTCTTTCTCTTCATCTCTCTGTATTTGAAAGTTTCCAACTTTTTTGTAGCCACAACTCATTTAATCCTTTTATATGGCCTCGTTAAGTGCATAAAAATTGAATCTAGATATTTTTTATTATAAATATCACCATCCCATGTGTTTAAGGGACTTATTTCCTCTATAAGATCCCATACTTCCATTTCCTTGGGTGCTCCTTGAAAATTTTCATTCACCCTTAAAATCTCACAGTCATTGTCCTCCAACTTATTTATTGACCATCTAACCAAACAATGTATAGACTTATCCCCAATTCTACATATTTCACAATTTCTATCTATGTCTTCCACAAAAACATTGAATTCCTTTTCACCTAACATTTCACCCACAACCATGTCATCCTCATAGACATTAACTATGATCCCTTAGCAATGCACCTGCTTGTTCTCGTGCATTCATGTGTAAGAGAAAACTTTTCACATGTGAATGTAAGCCTATTTTGGGGAGTATTTATTGGATGATCATGACAATAAGGTTCCAAATCTGATTTTGACCAAATCTCATAAGATCCCAATGTACCCCCTAGTGTATTCTCAAATCCTGTTGGATGTGGCAAAAGAGAATCATGTTTTAACACCTTCTCAATGTTAACCACTATGGATCCTTTATTTAACATTTGTCCATGAATCTTATGACTAATCTTTGTATTGAATATGGAGCCTTCACCCACCTTCACTCCACATTGCAAAATCTCTAACTTGTCTTCAATAGAAAATGTAGAAGAGACATTTTGCACCTATACAACAAATTAAACAACCTTAGTATTTGCTCAAAAAAAACAAGCAATGTAATATCAAAAACACTTAACATGTGCTTCAATATTTTGATTTAACTTTGTTATGCCTCAAATCTATGATTTTCCATGGATGTAAGTCCCCTTCATCAACATCTTCCACAATCAAATGTGGTTCGATGACATCAATTATCAAAAGCATAACATATCTTACATTAAGCCTTTCTCCACCATAATGAGTTCTAGTATCTGTAGATTCAACTCTTCCTAGTCCAATAAATTGACCATTAATTAGGAGGTCAACATAGTCCCCTTTTGTCAAATTTTATTTTAGCAACATGGCATGATGAGTTAAAACTAATGCGTGTTATCTTTCATAAGGTAGTTTTTCATGTAACACAACTGCATTGTTATCAAGCACATTGCACCGTGTTGGAAATCTAGCTGGAGTTAGCTTTCATCCTTAAATTGTTGCATAGTGAGTGAAATCTAATGTGTGTAAGCTTTCATAGTATATTTTTCCATCTAGCACAACCATATTTTCATCAATCACAATGCACCATGATGTAAATCTAGTTGGAGTTAACTTTCGTTCTTAAAACATTGCACGGTGAGTAAAGCTAATGTCTATTAGCATTCATAAGGTAGTTTTCCATCTAACACAACCACAATTTCATCAAATACATTACACCGTGATGGAAATCTAGCTGGAGTTACTTTTTCTTCTAACAACATGGCACTATAAGGGAAAGGTTATGTGTGTTAGCTCATTACACCATGATGAAAATATAGCTGGAGTTAGCTTTCATTTTAACAACATGGCACGATGAGTGAAAGATAACATGTATTAGCTTTCATAATGTAATTTTCCACATAACACAACCAAATTGTTATCAATCACATTGCGCCATGTTGGAAATCTAGATGAAGTTAGCTTTCATCATTAAATCATTGCATGGTGAGTGAAATCTAATGTGTGTAAGCTTTCATAGTGCAGTTTTTCATCTAGTACAAGCACATTGTCATCAATCACAATGCACCATGATGAAAATCTAGATGGAGTTAGCTTTCATTCTTAAAACATTACACTGTGAGTAAAAGGTAATGTCTGTTAGCTTTCATAAGGTAGTTTTTCATCTAACACAGCCACATTGTGATCAAATACATTACCCAATGATAGAAATATTGCTAGAGTTAGCTTTCCTTCTAACATAGCACTATGAGTAAAAGCGTATGTGTGCTAGCTCATTACACCAATATGAAAGTCTAGCTAGATTTAGCTTTCTTTTTAACAACATAGAAATATGAGTGAAAGCTAATGTGTATTAGCTTTCATAAGGTAATTTTCTATCTAACACAACCACATTGTCACATTGCACCATGATGGAGATCTAACTAGAGTTAGCTTTCAACCTTAAATCATTGAACAGTGAGTGAAATCTAATGTGTATTAGCTTTCATAATATACTTTTTCATTTAGCACAACCACGTTGTCATCAATCAAAATGCACCATGTTGGAAATTTAGCTAGAGTTATCTTTTCTTGTAACAACATGGCACGATGGGTGAAAGCTAATGTGTGTTAGCTTTCATAAGGTAGTTTTCCATCTAATGCAACCACATCATCATCGATCACATTGTACCGTGATGGAAATCTAGCTGGAGTTATATTTCGTCCTTAAATCATTACATAGTGAATGAAATCTAATATGTGTTAGCTTTCATAATATAGTTTTCCATCTAACATAACCACATTGTCAGTGATCACAATGCACCATGATGGAAATCTAGCTAGAGTTAGCTTTCGTTCTTAAAACAGTGCACAGTCAGTAAAGTTAATGTCTGTTAGCTTTCATAAGGTAGTTTTTCATCTAACACAGCCACATTGTTATCAAATGCATTACACCATGATGGAAATCTAGCTGGAGTTAGCTTTTCTTCTAACAATATGGCACTATAACGGAAAGCTTATGTGTGTTAGTTCATTACACCATGAAGAAAATCTAGCTAGAGTTAGCTTTCTTTTTAACAACGTGGCACGATGAGTGAAAGATAATGTGTGTTAGATTTCATTAGGTATGTTTCCATGTAACACAGCCACATTGTCATCAAACACATTGTACTGTGTTGGAAATCTAGCTGGAGTTAGCTTTCATCCTTAAATCATTGCACGGTGAGTGAAATCTAATGTGTGTAAGCTTTCATAGTGTATTTTTCCATCTAGCACAACCACATTGTCATCAATCACAATGCACTATGATGGAAATCTAGTTAGAGTTAGCTTTCATTTTTAAAACATTGCACGGTGAGTAAAGCTAATGTTTGTTAGCCTTCATAAGGTAGTTTTCCATCTAACACAGCCACAATGTCATCAAATACATTACACCATGATGGAAATCTAGCTGGAGTTAGCTTTCCTTCTAACATGGCACTATAAGGGAAAGCTTATGTGTGTTAGCTCATTAGGCCATGATGGAAATCTAGATGGAATTAGCTTTTATTTTAACAACATGGCATAATGAGTGAAAGCTAATGTGTGTTAGCTTTCATAGGTAGTTTTCCATGTAACACAACCAAATTGTCATCAATCACATTGTGTTGTGTTGGAAATTTAGCTAAAGTTGGCTTTCATCCTTAAATCATTGTACTATGAGTGGAATCTAATGTGTGTAAGATTTCAAATTGTAGTTTTCCATGTAGCGCAGCCACATTGTCATCAATCACAATGCACCATGATGGTAATCTAGCTAGAGTTATCTTTCGTTCTTAAAACATTGCACAGTGAGTAAAATCTAATGTGTGTTAGCTTTCATAAGATAGATTTCCATCTAACACTGCCACATTGTCATAAAATACATTATATTGTGATGGAAATTTAGCTGGAGTTATCTTTCCTTCTAACATGGCACTATGAGTGAAATCTAATGTGTGTTTACTTTCATCAGGTAGTTTTCCATCTAACACAACCACATTGTCAAATTGCACTGTGATGGGAATCTTGCTGGAGTTAGGTTTCAACCTTAAATAATTACACGATGAGTGAAATATAATGTGTATTAGCTTTCATAATGTAGTTTTCTATTTATCACAACCACATTGTCATCAATAAAAATGCACCATGTTGGAAATCTAGCTAGAGTTAGCTTTCATTCTTAAAACCTTGCACGGTGAGTAATAACTAATGTGTGTTAGCTTTCGTAAGGTAGTTTTCCATATAACACAACCACATTGTCATCAAATACATTACACCATGATACATATCTAACTGGAGTTATTTTTCCTTCTAACATCATGGCACCATGAGTGAAAGCGAATGCGTGTTAGCTTTTATAAGGTAGTTTTCCATCTAACACAATCATATTGTCATCGATCACATTGCACCATGATGGAAATCTAGTTAGATTTATATTTCATCCTTAAATCATTTCGAAGTGAGTGAAATCTAATGTGTGTTAGCTTTCATAATGTAGTTTTCTATCTAACGCAACCACACTGTCATCAATCACAATGCACCATGATGGGAATCTAGCTAGAGGTAAATTTCATTCGTAAAACATTGAACGGTCAATAAAGCTAATGTCTGTTAGCTTTCATAAAGTAGTTTTCCATCTAACACAGCCACATTGTTATCAAATACATTACAACATGATGGAAATCTAGCTAGAGTTAGCTTTCCTTCTAACAAAATGGCACTCTAAAGGAAAGTTTTTGTGTGTTATCTCATTACACCATTATGAAAATCTAGCTGGAGTTAGCTTTCCTTTTAACAACATGGCATGATGAGTGAAAGCTAACGTGTGTTAGATTTCATAAGGTAGTTTTCCATGTAACACAACCACATTGTCATCAAGCACACTGCACCATGTTGGAAATGTAGATGGAGTTAGATTTCATCCTTAAATCATTGCACGGTGAGTGAAATCTAATGTGTAAGCTTTCATAGTGTATTTTTTCATCTAGCACAACCACATTGTCATCAATCACAATGCACCATCAACCATATTGTTATCAATCACAATGCACCATGATGTAAATCTAGCTGGATTTAACTTTCGTTCTTAAAACATTGCACAGTGAGTAAAGCTAATGTCTATTAGCATTCATAAGGTAGTTTTACATCTAACACAACTACAATTTCATCAAATACATTACACCGTGATGGAAATCTAGCTGGAGTTACTTTTTCTTCTAACAACATGGCACTATAAGGGAAAGCTTATGTGTGTTACCTCATTACACCATGATGAAAATCTAGCTGGAGTTAGCTTTCATTTTAACAACATGGCACGATGAGTGAAAGTTAACATGTATTAGCTTTCATAATATAGTTTTCCATGTAACACAACCAAATTGTTATCAATCACATTGCACCATGTTGGAAATCTAGCTGAAGTTAGCTTTCATCATTAAATCATTGCATGGTGAGTGAAATATAATGTGTGTAATCTTTCATAGTGCAGTTTTTCATCTAGTACAAGCACATTGTCATCAATAACAATGCACCATGATGAAAATCTAGATGGAGTTAGCTTTCATTCTTAAAACATTGCACTATGAGTAAAAGGTAATGTCTGTTAGCTTTCATAAGGTAGTTTTTCATCTAACACAGCCACATTGTGATCAAATACATTACGCCATGATAGAAATCTTGCTAGAGTTAGCTGTCCTTATAACATAGCACTATGAGTAAAAGCTTATGTGTGCTAGCTCATTACAACAATACGAAAATCTAGCTAGAGTTAGCTTTCTTTTTAACAACATAGAAAGATGAGTGAAAGCTAATGTGTATTAGCTTTCATAAGGTAATTTTATATCTAACACAACCACATTGTCACATTGCACCATGATGGAGATCTAACTGGAGTTAGCTTTCAACCTTAAATCATTGAAAAGTGAGTGAAATCTAATGTGTATTAGCTTTCATAATATAGTTTCTCATTTAGCACAACCACGTTGTCATCAATCAAAATGCACCATGTTGGAAATATAGCTAGAGTTAGCTGTTGTTCTTAAAACGTTGTACGGTGAGTAATAGCTAATCTGTGTTAGCTTTCGTAAGGTAGCTTTCCATCTAACACAACCACATTGTCATCACATACATTACGCCATGATGAAATCTAGCTAGAGTTAGCTTTTATTCTAACAACATGGCACGATGGGTGAAAGCTAATGTGCGTTAGCTTTCATAAGGTAGTTTTCCATCTAACGCAACCACATCGTCATCGATCACATTGTACCGTGATGGAAATCTAGATGGAGTTAGATTTCATCCTTAAATCATTACATGGTGAATGAAATCTAATATGTGTTATCTTTCATAATGTAGTTTTCCATCTAGCACAACCACATTGTCAGCAATCACAATCCACCATGATGGAAATCTAGCTAGAGTTAGCTTTCGTTCTTAAAACAGTGCACAGTCAGTAAATTTAATGTCTGTTAGTTTTCATAAGGTAGTTTTCTATCTAACACAGCCACATTGTTATCAAATGCATTACACCATGATGGAAATCTAGCTGGAGTTATCTTTCCTTCTAACAATATGGCACTATAACGGAAAGCTTATGTGTATTAGTTCATTACACCATGAAGGAAATCTAGCTAGAGTTAGCTTTCTTTTTAACAACGTGGCACGATGAGTGAAAGATAATGTGTGTTAGATTTCATCAGGTAGGTTTCCACGTAACACAGCCACATTGTCATCAAGCACATTGCACTATGTTGGAAATCTAGCTGGAGTTAGCTTTCATCCTTAAATCATTGCACGATGAGTGAAATCTAATGTGTGTAAGATTTCATAGTGTATTTTTCCATCTAGCACAACCACATTGTCATCAATCACAATGCACTATGATGGAAATCTAGCTAGAGTTAGATTTCATTCTTAAAACATTGCACGGTGAGTAAAGCTAATGTTTGTTAGCCTTCATAAGGTAGTTTTCCATCTAACACAGCCACAATGTCATCAAATACATAACACCATGATGGAAATCTAGTTGGAGTTAGCTTTCCTTCTAACATGGCACTATAAGGGAAAGCTTATGTGTGTTAGATCATTAGGCCATGAAGGAAATCTAGATGGAATTAGATTTTCTTTTAACAACATGGCACGATGAGTGAAAGATAATGTGTGTTAGATTTCATAAGGTAGTTTTCCATGTAACACAACCAAATTGTCATCAATCACATTGTGTTGTGTTGGAAATTTAGCTAAAGTTGGCTTTCATCCTTAAATCATTGTACTATGAGTGAAATCTAATGTGTGTAAGATTTCAAATTGTAGTTTTCCATGTAGCGCAGCCACATTGTCATCAATCACAATGCACCATGATGGTAATCTAGCTAGAGTTAGCTTTCATTCTTAAAACATTGCACAGTGAGTAAAATCTAATGTGTGTTAACTTTCATAAGATATATTTCCATCTAACACAGCCACATTGTCATCAAATACATTATATTGTGATGGAAATCTAGCTGGAGTTAGCTTTCCTTCTAACATGGCACTATGAGTGAAAGCTTATGTGTGTTAACTTTCATTAGGTAGTTTTCCATCTAACACAACCACATTGTCAAATTGCACCGTGATGGGAATCTTGCCGGCGTTAGCTTTCAACCTTAAATCATTACATGATGAATGAAATATAATGTGTATTAGCTTTCATAATGTAGTTTTCCATTTAGCACAACCACATTGTCATCAATAAAAATGCACCATGTTGGAAATCTAGCTAGAGTTAGCTTTCATTCTTAAAACCTTGCACGGTGAGTAATAACTAATGTGTGTTAGTTTTCGTAAGGTATTTTTCCATATAACACAAGCACATTGTCATCAAATACATTACACCATGATACATATCTAACTAGAGTTAGTTTTCCTTCTAACATCATGGCACCATGAGTGAAAGCGAATGTGTGTTAGCTTTTATAAGGTAGTTTTCCATCTAACACAATCATATTGTCATCGATCAGATTGCACCATGATGGAAATATAGTTAGAGTTAGCTTTCATCCTTAAATCATTTCAAAGTGAGTGAAATCTAATGTGTATTAGCTTTCATAATGTAGTTTTCTATCTAACACAACCACATTGTCATCAATCACAATGCACCATGATGGAAATCTAGCTAGAGTTAACTTTCATTCTTAAAACATTGAACGGTCAGTAAAGCTAATGTCTGTTAGCTTTCATAAAGTAGTTTTCCATCTAACAAAACCACATTGTTATCAAATACATTACACCACAATGGAAATCTAGCTGGAGTTAGATTTTCTTCTAACAAAATGGCACTCTAAAGGAAAGTTTTTGTGTGTTATCTTATTACACCATTATGAAAATCTAGCTGGAGTTAGTTTTCCTTTTAACAGCATGGCACGATGAGTGAAAGCTAATGTGTGTTAGCTTTCATAAGGTAGTTTTCCATGTAACACAACCACATTGTCATCAAGCACACTGCACCATGTTGGAAATGTAGATGGAGTTAGCTTTCATCCTTAAATCATTGCACGGTGAGTGAAATCTAATGTGTAAGCTTTCATAGTGTATTTTTTCATCTAGCACAACCACATTGTCATCAATCACAATGCACCATGATGGAAATCTAGTTGGAGTTAGCTTTCATTCTTAAAACATTGCACGGTGAGTAAAGCTAATGTCTGTTAGCCTTCACAAGGTAATTTTCCATCTAACACGACCACATTGTCATCAAATACATTACACCATGATAAAAATGTAGCTGGAGTTAGCTTTCCTTCTAACAACATGGAACTATAAGGGAAAGCTTATGTGTGTTAGTTCATTACACGATGATGAAAATCTAGCTGGAGTTAGCTTTTTTTTTAACAACATGACACGATGAATGAAAGATAATGTGTGTTAGCTTTCCTAAGGTAGTTTTCCATGTAAACAACCACATTATCATCAATCACATTCTGCCGTGTTGGAAATGTAGCTGAATTTAGCTTTCATCCTTACATCATTGCACAGTTAGTGAAATCTAATGTGTGTAAGCTTTCATAGTGTAGTTTTCCATCTAGCACGACCACATTGTCATCAATCACAATGCACCATGATGGAAATCTAGCTGAAGTTATATTTCATTCTTAAAACATTGCACAGTGAGTAAAAACAAATGTTTGTTAGCTTTCATAAGGTAGCTTTCCATCTAACACTGCCACATTGTCATCAAATAAATTACACCATGATGGAAATCTAGCTGGAGTTAGCTTTCCTTCTAACATGGCACTATGATTGAAAGCTTATGTGTGTCAGCTCATTATACCATTATGAAAATCTAGTTGTAGTTAGCTTTCTTTTTAACAACATGGCACAATGAGTGAAAGCTAATGTGTGTTAGTTTTAATAAGGTAGTTTTCCATCTAACACAACCACACTCTCGCATTGCATTGTGATGGAAATCTAGCTAGAGTTAGCTTTCAACCTTAAATCTTTACATAGTGAGTGAAATCTAATTATGTTAGCTTTCATAATATAGTTTTTCATTTAGCACAACCACATTGTCATCAATCAAAATGCACCATGTTGGAAATCTAGCTAGAGTTAGATTTCGTTCTTAAAACATTACACGGTGAGTAATAGCTAATTTGTGTTAGCTTCTATAAGGTAGTTTTCCATCTAACACAGACACATTGTCATCAAATACATTACACCATGATGCAAATCTTGCTGGAGTTAGCTTTCATTAAGGTAGCTTTCGTTCTTTCACTAGTTGCACTATGTTGAGTAATAGCTAATGTGTGTTAACTTTCGTAAGGTAGCTTTCGTTCTTTCACTAGTAGCACTATGTTGAATAGCCTCTTGTGAGTTCATCTCACCTTTGGAAAATTAATAGATATTATTTCTCTAAAGCTTTCAAATGCTCTAAAGTACATGAAATCATACTATGGTCCTCCTACCTTGTTGTGGGTTAAAGAGGTTTTGTCACTTCATAAAGGATCATTGAGGGGAAATTGAGGTGATATTGTTTCTCACCATGAGTACTAAAAAATTAGAAGAACAGGTAGAATTTGCAACACTAAATCACATCACAATCTATTACTCTAAGAGTCTGAAAAGAAAGAATCACAAAGCAATATGCTAAAAACAATAACTGCCTAGCATCATAATTAAGTGACCTATTTCTCTTTTATTGAATAAGAGACAAAGAAAGAATACAATGTATATGGACATCCATTGATGGACCCCAGTTAACAGTGTCAAACCTAAACCTAATGCACTAAGGATGAGTGCATCCTCCTGCTTGGATAATTCTACCTAGAATAGTGCCCTATTAGAGAAGACTGAATGCATGAATGCCACTAAGCCTCCAAATTGAATATCACTCATGCATTCCCCTCCTACGGATCTGTGACCTAGGATAGTTCATCTATGCACCCTACCTAACTAAAGATAGAAATTCTAAAGATGATGCATTCATGAATGTGCCTCACTCACACCTGGATGCATCGTAATTACTGTTGAACCAACAAAGAATCTCCAAGTGCACCCTCTCTCCATCATATGCAACTTGTTGCATAAGTATCAAGGAACAACTGATTCATGTGTTGTTGCACTGGATTTTCCCATCACTCTTTGCCACTGCTGAAGGAGGATATCTAAAAGTAGATAGTAATTTTTCAAGCCATTTTGATACATATTTAATAGGTACTTTGGCTTTAGATCATACAATGAGGAGAAAACTGAAAAGTGAACAAAATACAAAGATGTTCCATTTCTACCAAATATTTTGTAAAGCATCCTATTATAGGTACGAGTAATCAACAAAATCTAAGATGGATGAAGCACACAATAAAAGCAAAATAAATAAGATGTTTGAACTTTGGATTTTCAAAAGTGCAGTCTAAGTTTTTCACACTTGCTGCTCAAAGAATGAGCATTATTGGAATTTCTTCAGAACTTAACACAATATATATAAGGCTCAGTGGACCTTTATAAATCCCTTCAGCCCATAAAATACTGCATTATTTATTAATTTTAAGAAAAGTTCAGGATCAATTGAAACATTGTGATCACAAAAAATAAAAAAATAGGTTAATCTCTCTAGCTGCCAACCAATGGAATTTTAAGCAGATGAATTCGGAATAAGAGTAAGCCTGGTTTCTCTACAGGCCTTTGAACTTCTTAAAGGATGAAAACTGGCATTCAATGAGGTCCATCCTCCATCAGAATCAACATAATGTAAACATTCTTTTGAATTTTTCTAGATTATAACAAATCCATTGACCCCAAATTTGGAAACATGGATAGAGAGTTACTCCTTTTCAATTGGTTTGTGGAACAAGATGAAATTGTAGACTCAAAAAAAGTTACACAACAAAAGAATTTTGATCAATGATTAAAACTTATGAAAGGAATAACAAAATAAATGCATCCAAGACGTATCATATCCTTACAAAACATATCCAAGTTTTTCTGCTTAGTATGAAGTATACCTTCAAATGTGTACTAATAAGTAACTAGCACTTACCTACAGACTTTTGTATATCATAGATGGAATCTAAAATTATGTCAATAGAAGTAAACAGTTACAGGAAACCATATCCAAAAAACAGTATTTTAGTGACATAATGCAAACAATAGTTAAAATATTTAAAAAACTTGCATCATATTCCCAACCCATCAGGACATGGAATTGATAAACAAACCTCTGGCCTTTCTAGCCCTCCCCTAAATATTCACCAATAAGATTCTACTTGAGTTTCATTTTGAGCAAAAGATATTTGATCCTTCTCTTTACACGTGACACTTCATCTTGTGGAACGTTTTGTGCCTTGTTTTTCTTATTTCTCCTTTGTTGCTTCCTCTTCGAGTCATCCATATTACTTGTTCCCAAGGTTTTCACCTTTTCCATATTTTTAGTATCACCCTTCCACCTTAGCCTTCTAGTTCTTCTTTGTTCTGGTCGTTCAGATTTTTGTGCAACATAAGACCTCAAAGCAGAACTTTTACTAGATCTTTTATGAGTGTCATTCTTAATCAAATTTAATTTTGAGGCCTTCTGCAAAGTCCTTTTAACTAGCTTCCCAGCTGCAAAATTGGAGTTTTTTTTTGAACTATTGCTTGAATATTGTTTGTCTTCTCGCTTGGAATCATTTCTCAATTCAAATTCTTCACCTGTCCTTTTTTTGTAAGAATTGAAGCAATCTTCTGAACATGTGACCGTAGTTTCCTTTCCCGCAGCCTGGCAGAAATGTTTCTGGGATTGCTGGTCTTCTGAATTGCAGCTTTAGGATTTAGCTCTGATGGTGTATTTAACAATTCTTGCCTCTATGAATGATCAAGGATTTATACATTTAGAGATTTTGGGGATTCATATGCCTATGTCTACATAGATTAGCTAATTGTCCTATCTTTTTGTTTTTAGTAGCTTTTGAAATTTGCAATAACTTTCTAAAATTCAACTCTGTAGTCGATCCACCAATTGAATACATAGTTTAGTTTTATAATAGACTGTCTATATCAACAGTTATTTTTGTCCATTACCAAAAATCAAGGGTGAACCAACAGTTGTTTTCCTCCATTGCCAAAAATCAAGGGCGAGCACACGAATTCCGCTGTTTTTTAAAGGGGGAAGTTTGGTTTTCCCTCTTTCACACTATTGGCTAATATAGTTTACATAGTTTGGGGTTTAATAAAAATTGGGCTAATGTGTTAAAATTCAAAAAACCTTTTCTATGTTTAAAATTCACCCTATACTTTTTGGTGAGCCCACTAATTTCGCCCATGGGCTAAATTTTTCCCTTAAAATTTTCCATATTTTTGCCCCTTTTATGGTTGTACTATGCTCAAAATGATGGATTTATTTCCAGTGACTATTGTTGAGGCCACTACAGTGCCCAGAATTGCTGAAAACCTTCAATATTCAAACAAGGTCCTAGTTCAAAATCCAACAGTCTACACATCCAGGGAATGTTAACTGATAACTCCTCTCCATCCAAGCTACCAACCTCATTAGCTGCCTCAGGAAACTTCATGATAACCTAAGTAAACACCCATGCAAATATGGGGGGTAACACTACATAACCATGCTCTTCTGGAGCCTTCGTTTCCACTGATTTGGTTGGCACTTTGTTCAAGACATATGGTTTTTACAGCTTTTTCCCAAAAACTATTGGACAATCTCTTACCTTTCAACATGCACCTAGACATTTAAATTATTGTGCAATTCTCCCTCTCCACTACCCAATTCTATTGCAGAACATAGGTTGAATTTGGTTTCCTTTTTATTCTTCTGACATAGAAATATTTTGTAAATCATTGTAATCATATTCACCACCTTCATCAGTTCTAAGTATCTATATCTGCTTATCACTCTTTGTTTTACATTTTTCTTAAGGATTTTAATGAAAAAAGGTGCTTCAATTTTTTTTCTAGAAGGTATAGTGTACACCCAGTTTCTGTAGGAAAAATATTTTATGTAGGTCATGATGTCCTAGCATAATCCAAGGCCTGAGTTGACATTGGTCCACACAAATCTCTTTTTATCAACTCCAATGCTTCTGTAGTGCTATAAACCTTTCCAGGCTTTCCTGCTCCAAAATTTTATGTATTATTTTCCAGCAACACAACCTTGACAAATCATACAATCCAGCTTCACTTATGGAGGTGCAATTACTACTTGTTAATGCAATATATGAAGGTACAAAAAGTTTAAATGAATGTACCTTTCATTCCACAACATTTCTTTTAGTTTTTTAACTGCTACATAAGCACCAGAGATGATTTTAGGGGTGAATTATAGCCCATTGGTGATTTTAATAGAGTTTAAATTTTTTACTGAGCGAATTTAGTATATTAAATTTTTTTTTATAAAATATTAAAATCGTACACTAATTATTAATAAAATAATCCATTTCACCTAAATATCCCTATGAATCAAATCCCCAATCTCCCAAATTCCTCACATTGCCCCTAATTTCGAAAAAACAATTCCTCTGATCGCCTCGATTTCTACAAAAAAACGAGAGGGATCTATGGCTCACCAATGATTTCCAACCCAATTTGACCCATATCTTTGTCTTTCCCTCGATTTATACAAAAAAAAATCCTCTGGTTGGTAGGTCGCCCCGATTTCTAAAAAAAACAAGCGAGATCTATGGCTCACCCTCGATTTCCAACCAAATTTGACCCAAATCTTCTTTGGTTTCCTCTTCTACGGGGTCTGGTACATTTCAGTTCTTCATAGAATGTGATGATGGCATTAATCTATATGCTGATTTGGATTCAACTCCATCAGACTGAATGAGAAGGTGTAGTTGTGAATTGGGTCTGCCCCAGAACTTACATAAGCGCAAGTTTAAAAGGAGGCTGTCTGTAGAGATGGGTGTAAAATTTTGTCTTGCAACTACACAGGGGGCTATTATAAGGAATGGGTTTGACAAATTTTATGGGTCACAAGAATCCTTCTATAATAATTGCTCAAAAAGCTTCCCCCCAGTGCTTCCACAGCCATCGAGAGCAATGGAAGAGATTTCTTTACAGCCTGGAGCTTCCAGAAATGGTGCCATGTGTAAGAAGAAACCACTGGGAAAGGAAGGAATAGATCAATCTTCATTGACATGCATGCCTGTCAGAGAATGTGAGCCAAGAAATGTGGAAATGGGCTATCAAGTTGTTCCGAATATTTTCCAGCAAGGCCCAAGGATTGATCCAGTAAGGGTCAATGCCTTTTCTCAATGATATTCTGTAGTATGTTTTTTTTGTTTGCCCTGGGAGGTTTTTGGAGTATTTTATCCTTACTGTAAACACCGATATTGCATACCATCCAAAAAATGAAATGGTAGGTAATTAACGGATGGAACTCTGGCCAAGCCTAGCTCTATACAATTTATATGCTAAATGGGTATGTGTAGAAGGGGGAAATCTACCACCGTTGGGTATTCTGTAGCCCTAAAAAAATGCCCTCACAGTAGTAGTTTCTCTCTGCCCTTTAATAACAATTGGTGCAAATTGTAGTGTATAAATTCGAGAGCATCATGGCCAAGAGAAAATGCATTCCCTCATTCATGATCTAGGTGTGCAATCATTTTTTAGTATCTGATATAGGATGCTTATGAATGCTTGAAATGTTAGTACTCGTGAGGTTGTGTTTGGAGGGAGGGTTTTGGGTTCTCGGACTATGTAGTGCAGCAAGTCATGACACCCACATAAAACACATTTTTCATCCATAGTTCATCCAAATACACAATACACAATGAATAGATACCTTATTCCATAACTATACCAATGTTCTCCAAAAGATGGGTATTTGCATATAGAATGGGAAAAAACGATATATCCATTCAACAAATATATCATATCAATCAAGAAGTGGAGTAAGAGGAAGAGTCTTTTAGATTCCTTACCATCTTGGATGAGGATTACTGTATAGTAAATTGTGGAGATTTTACAATTATTTTCAACCAATAACTTAAGGATTTTTAAGGTAGAGTTTGGCCTTTGTACTTGTGGAGTTATGCTAGGTTTAGTAATGCTACTATGGCTATTTTTTGTATTAGTTTTGCAGTTTTTGGTACTGGTGGCTTAGAAAGGCTATTTAGCAATTCATCTTGGATCCTTTAGTCTAAACCTAAGCATTGTTAGATGTTCTATTTATTTTTACGTCAAATGCAGAAATTTCTATATATTTTTTCCAAGTTTGGTCTAATGTTAAATCTCCTTTGCGCCTCATTTATTTGTAAAGAAAACTCTTTGTACTGCCTTAAGAGCACTAGCTTTCAGATACTAATTGTCTTCATTTGGACTTGGTGAATAAAACATTCACACAATGTTTATAAATCTCATCGTCTTCTAATCACAATGAAGTTGGCCATAACCAATACAAAAAGTAATATTGGACATGCCAGTCCTGCTTGCTGTAGTGACATCATTTCTCATTTTTGTTGCAAAGGTAAGCAACAACATGTGGTTACACCCTTCATATTGTTCATTAGTTTTATTAATACACTTATCATAGGATATTTTGAGAACCATATGGGATGAGAAGACCATCCTTTACAAGTCTAAACACTAACTTCCACTTGCTGCCAACTATAACTCTTGGACTTAATGTGGCTGCCTTAAAGGCCCCTTTCCTTGCCAAGGAACATAACTATTTTTTTTTCTTTCCATTCTAGTCCCATCATTCACTGGAAGCTACAAAAATTTTCTGCTTTAATTGAGTTTTAGGATTTTAAGGGACCTCAAAAGGTGGACCATACTTGATGCTAAGGCCAAGTGGTTAAGGTAGACTCCATATATGGTGTTCTTTCCTGAGTGCATAAGAGAACAACTCAATACCCAATTACCCTGCTTATAGTGCTTATCATTGCGTGGAGGAAAGATGGTAGTTGATTGTTTTTTCTTCTAAATTTTGCACTGCCTTCCATGACTAGCAACAATGTGACATGCTGACCCATGTTCTCAGTTCATAGCCTCCAACAATGGCATCTTGTCCCTGCAGTGGCTGGTAGAGTCCATCAACAACAATTACTTGGCAGTTAGTACACAGGTAAAGAATTGATATTGCGAATAGTCATGGGTTTCCTCAAATACTGATACAACTGTGCTGGCACTTGTGAGGTATCTTTACACAAATGAATGAAAATGAAGGTTTTTCATAGATAGAAATCCTAGAGTGGTAGACATAAAAAGAATAGATGGGAATAATAATGGATTAGGAATTATTATGTGGTCTTTGGAGGGAGTAGAAACAAAAATAGGAAGGAATTCTAAATGGAAAAAATGGGTGACAACAAACAAATAAAAAATGAAGTTGCTAATACTACAATAAGGGCACAATAAAATCCTGGATTGAATAGATAATTGTTTTTTTTATTAATTATTGTGCAAGCATGGATTATATAGGTGCAGATAATAGGTTTTGGAACTTGAGAATAAGGAAAAATGTAGGCATAGGGATGGCAGGAAAAAGAGTACAATGATATTTTCTTTTTTATATTTGTTCTTTATTTTATTTAAAGAGATGAAATATTGGAAGAGTCAAATGGAAGAAGAAGAAAATGTAAAGTAAATTTACACATTGGAAGGATGAGGAATAGATAAAAACAAAAAAAAATTCAGAGAATACAAAATCAATGACTAACTTCTTTGATGTCACTTTTGATAAATTTGTTGAAAGGAAATAATAAATATCCAGTAAAATTATAATTGGAGGAAATATATTACATTAATCTTCATTGTCTATATTAATTCTTATAAAATTGGATTTTATTTGTATAAGGGTTCTAAAGGCTTCAGGTTGTTATGTTGTTGCTTAAGAGAGAGGATGCGTGTAAATTCAAATATGGCATGAGGTTTTTTTATAAGTTTGATTTTTAGTTTGTAGTTGACTAAAGTGTAAGACATTATCTTATCCTTCAGTTGGACTTGTCCTGCCAAAAACAACTTATTTGTTTGCAAATACATTTTACAAATTTTTAGATTTCTATCTTTTTTATTTGCATGTATGGGTTTTATCTTGTATTTTTGTCTAAAAAATATTGTCTTTATTTCGTTGTTTTCATGTGTCTAGCCATTAGACAAAGAAATTTTGTAGAGGTTTCTCCTAAATCTTTGTGCACACAGTGCCACAGAAACATGTTTAATTCAACTTTTCCTAGATATTGTGAAGCCAGAAACTGGGGAATTAAGAGAATATTCAGATGAGGCCACATCTCAAAAGGCTCTATTGTTGTCAATGGAATGTAGTTTATACTTCTTTACAATTATCATATGATAGGAATTATCTCAAAACTATTTTCAAACTTGACCATTTAGGTGCTTAAAATTCAGATCTAAGACTTTCTTCAGGAGCCCATGCTAATTGTGTGCTTGCAAGATCACCACCTCTTGTTTCTCGTTGAGTACCAGAAATTTTGGCATACTTGGAAACAAATTGTTTATCCATTGTTAATATTCTATTTTACATGGAGACATATTCAACACTGGAGTCATCATGTAGGACAACTTTAGAGTTGAAGAAAGCTAAAAAGAAAGAAAATCACCTTGGAAAAATGATCTTTTCATGGTCTTTGGATGGTTCCTAGAAAGGAGAAATACCTCTGGTTGTGCTTCTAAATATTATTAGTCAGCCACATTTCATATGAAGTAGTAGTCAATTGGAGTAGGTGATGCTCTGCATTTCACTAGATTTAGCTTGTCTTGCTTGTGATTCAATTGTATTTATGTAGTTGGACATAGTATTGTATTTAATATTTATTCAAAGCATGGCTATACCGAATACTAAACTACAGTCTTCCAAATGTGTTGTCTAATGTCATCATTTACTTTACACTGCAAAACTTATGGGTTTTCTCAACGTGGTTCTCAATAATGTTGAAGTCAAGGATGAGTCACAATCTTCATATAGAGAGGATGTTTTGAATACGGGGAACAAAATTCAAGTTGGAGGTGAAGATATGCCTGAAACAGTTTCTAATATGACTTCAGATACTGAAATACATGAATATTTTATAGCCAGACCTGAACTAGGATGCACAAGACTAATGAGGAAACTAAAATGAATGGTTTTTTTGAGGCCTCCATATATGGTGTCAATAAGCCCATGAATCCACATGACATCCTTTCACGTCTTTTTGAACTAGAGTTACATAACATAAGTAAACTCATAGCACAAGAGGGTGAGCATCAATCAATTTTACTGTTTTGATGATTAAATTTTTAATATTAATGAATAATCCTAACTGGATGACATATGTTCTATTTGGGAGGAAGCTTGCTACTTATAGTGACAACCTAACAAAATTTGGAACACTTTATAAGTTTTGAATTAATAAATGGAATGAAAAATGGAAATGTGGGTAGGCTATTTGCTTTCCCAAATTAGATAAAAATAACTTTCTTAGAGAGATAATATCATAATACTCTAACATTTACTTACATAAAATGGAAATGAAACTACCAAATTCCCCCCTCTTGTCACTGAAACCCACCAAGATCAGCATGCCATTTTTGTTTTTGACTTCTCAAAGAAATTATCTAGACCTAAAAATAATGTAATGGTAGGTTTGGCCCTTGGAAATCTAACCCAAACTGGAAGTTAAGTGAGGACCAAATAAATCAGGGTTTCAATCAGGGCACCATGGTTGAGGAAAATACCAACAATATCCCATAACCACAAGAACCCTCTCAGTACCCTCCTCTAATCTTAAGGACTTCCAAAGAACAAGGAAAAAAAATTGGTAGAAACATTTTGCATGCCAAATCCTAGTTTAAAAAGAGATGGAAATATCAATATGAAAATGCAAATTGTCCCCAATAGCAATGGACCAGACACAGGAAGACACATGCCATGTCTTTCCCCTCAACCATTCTCATAGGGTCATTCATGTTTAGGTCTACAAAAGGTCAATTGTTCTAAACTCATGAATTCTACAAAGGTGACAATGCAAATTGATTGGTGAATAGGGATTTATCACAGGCATGGGCAAATTCTTTCCCCTTTCACTGGTTAGATTTTCCTCTAGCCATTTGTCATTTTTTTTTGGTCTATAAAAGGTCACTTGTTTGATACCCACTGTCTCAATCTTTTTATGTATATGTATAGATGCATTGTAAAAGGTCACTCGGTCTCCCCTCATGAACTATGCAAATGTACCATTGAAAATTGACTGGTGAAATGGGATGTAAGGGAGGCACATGCTAGGTATTCCCTCACAAACCGTTCTCATCGATTTCTTTGTATATAGTATACAATTTATTGCCAATTCAGGTTAAGTAACACATTGTTTTACTGCTGTGACTGGTTATAGGATATATACTATGATCCGATTAAGATCTGAGAAACCTCTAAAAGACTAAGAAATTTCTTAATACCATAAGAAACCTTAATTCATGAAATGTCTTGTTGGAAATGCTAGGCTCCGACCGAAGAAAAATGTTTATTACAAGACTATTATTATAAAAAATTGACTTTAACACCCATAATGAAACCATCGACTAGAGTTTGGATGATCAGCAGGGCTTGCAAGTTGCAAGGACCATAGTAGCAAGATTTGGTTGTTTTGGCCTTTATTGTACATAAATTTTGCAGTAGTACAAAATTCAGCCAAATTTTTGTCTTGTGTAGATATGGGATGGTCAACTTACTTTTAATTGTTTTTTATGATATACTTTATACAATTGATACCAGTCCATTCACAAACCCCCAAAAAACAGCCCAAAAACTCAAAACTATTTATATTAAAAAAAAAATGTAATAACTAAAGACACCTCTAAATATGAACTAAGTCATCAAATTTTCATGAAAATAATTATTATTTTTATTCATTGGACATGCCTGGGATTCATATTAATATTCAAATCTTGTTGCTATGGAAAGGACTTTTTCTGGAAACAATCATGAAGATGAACTTCCTAGCAAAGTGTTTGCACACTAACATTCATGATCACCAAAATAGCTATTGTCTGGTCCCTACTCCACATCATTCAACTCTAATCTCCTGCAGGTACATAACCTGTTCCTTTCATCTGCTGAGACAACATTTCCAACTTTTCATAGATCTGTTGCAGTTGTGGGTGTGATCTATCTCTTACAGAGAAATCATGCACCTGTTTATTTACCTCAATCTAACTACATCGAGGTTCCTTTCTTACCCCCCCATCTTTCATCATTTTCCTTACTTTTTCAATGCTGTCCCACTATCCACTGTAGCATAGATGTTTGATAGAGCCACATAAGGTGTGTGTTTTTGGATATCCAATTCAATGAGGCATTATGCAACAAATTCCCCTAGATTTATATTCGTATGGATTCTACATGCAGTAATCAAAGAACTCCACACAATATAATCATGTTTTATTGGCATTCTATTGATAAAATTGTGTGCCTTATCCAGGTGCCTAGCTTGGCCAAAAAGGTCAACCATGCAAGCATAGTGCTCCATTGTGGGTGTAATATGATGATAGTGACTCATGCAATTAAATTATTGTAGGCCTTCATTCACTAGGCCTGAGTGGCAGCACGTAGACAAAAATCCGACAAAGGTAACATGATCCAGTGATATTTGATAATGCTGCATTTGTTCGAAGAGCCTTATGGCTTCCTTACCAAATCCATGCACACCATAGCCTGCAATCATTGCATTCCATGACACCACATCTTTGTGATCCATTTTGTCAAACATGTTGCAGGCAACTTCTATGCCCCCACATTTCATATATAGGCTTACAAGGGCATTAACCACAAACAAATCAAATCAGATCTAGAGCCACCAGATCTGCATGCCAAATTTGTAAATGTTTCTTGTAGACTTGAAGCACCCAGCACATACAGATCTGAATATGTACATTTCTTTAAAAAAATGGTTAATGCCCATTTCTGCTTGCTTACAGAAACCCTAAAATATTAATGCCAAAATCCCTTCATCAAAGTGTAGTACAACTTACATAAATGTTGTTGTTCTGTGTATAATTGGATTGAATCTCATTCTCCTCTCAAGTTGTTTATGGAATCTCATAAATGTTGTTGTTGCTGTTGTAGATTCTCATCCTACTCTCAACTAGTTTAGGGACTGAGTCTCACTAGCATTATATTGTGACATTACTTTGAGAATATCCATAAAAATCCTTGTCTTGTGGATACAATTTATTGCTAGCGACCATAAATTGAGAACATGTATACAATTAATTGTTGTTCATTGTATAAAATTTATTGCCAATTCAGGTTAAGTAACATATTGTTTTACTGTTGTGATTGGTTATGTGATATATACTAAGATCTGATTAAGATCTGAGAAACCTCTAAAAGACTAAGAAATTTCTTAATAGCATAAGAAACCTCAATTCACGAAATTTCTTTTTGGAAATGCCAGGCTTTGACCAAAGAAAAATGTTCATTACAAGACTATTATTACAAAAAAATTGACTCTAACACTAGTAGCAAGATTTGGCTGTATTGACCTTGTTGTATGAAAATTTTGCAGTAGTACGAAATTCAGCCAATTTTTTGTACTATGCAGATATGGGAGGGCCAACTTACTTTTAATTGCTTTTTATGATATACTTTATATACTTCATACCATTCCATTCATAAACCCCCAAAAAACAGCCCAAAACCTCAAAAATATTTATATTAAAAAAGAAATGTTATAACTAAAGACACCTGTAAATATGAACTAAGCCATCAAATTTTAAAGAAAATAATTATTATTTGTATTCATTGGAGATGTCTGGGATTCATATTAATATTCAAATCTTGCTGCTATGGAAAGGAGTCAAGGACTTCTGGAAACAATCATGAAGATGAAATTCTTAGCAAAGTGTTTGCACACTAACATTTATGATCACCAAAATAGCTATTGTCTTGTCCCTACTCCACATCATTCAACTCTAATCTCCTACAGGTGCACAACTTGCTGCTTTCATCTGCTGAGATAGCATTTCCAACTTTTCATAGATCTATTGCATTTGTGGGTGTGATCTATCTCCTATAGAGAAAGCATGCACCTGTTTATTTACCTCAGTCCAACTACATCTAGGTTCCTTTCTTACCCCCCCATATTTCATCATTTCCTTAGTTTTCAATGCCATCCCACTGTCCTGCTGCAACATAGATGTTTGATAGAACCAAATAAGGTGTGAATTTTTGGATATCCAATTCAATGAGGCGTTCTACAACAAATTACCCTAGCTTTATATTCTTATGGATTCTACATGTAGCAATCAAAGAACTCCACACAGTATAATCAGGTTTTATTGGCATTCTATTGATAAAATTGTGCGCCTTATCCAGGTGCCCAGCTCAGCCGAAAAGGTCAACCATGCAAGCATAGTTCTCTATTGTGGGTGTAATCTAATGATAGTGACTCGTGCAATTAAAGTATTGAGGGCCTTCATCCACTAGCCCTAAATGGCAGCACGCAGACAGAACTCCGAAAAAGGTAACATGATTCGGTGATATTCTACAGTGCTGCATTTGTTCGAATAGACTTAGGGCTTCCTTACCAAAGCCATGCACACCGCATCCTGCAATCATTGCATTCCATGAGGCCACATCTTTGTGATCCATTTTGTAAGACATGTTGTGGGAAACTTCTATGCTCCCACATTTCGTATATAGGTTTACAAGGGCATTAGCTACAAACAAATCAGATCGGATCCAGAGCCACCATTATCTTCCTGCCAAAATTGGAAATGTATCTTACAGACTTGAAGCACCCAGCACATGCAGATCTAAAAAAGTACGTTTCTTTAAAAAAATAGTTAATGCCCATTTGTGCTTGCTTACAAAAACCCTAAAATATTAATGCCGAAATCCCTTCATCAAAGTGTAGTACAACTTACATAAATGTTGTTGTTCTGTGTATAATTAGATTGAATCTCATTCTCCTCTCAAGTTGTTAATGGAATCTCATAAATGTTGTTGTTGCTCTTGTAGAATCTCATCCTACTCTCAACTAGTTTAGGGACTGAATCTCACTGGAATTATATTGTGACATTAATTTGAGAATATCCATAAAAATTATTGTCATGGGGATATAATTTATTGCTAGCGACCATAAACTCAGAATATGTATACAATTAATTGTTGCTCTTTGTATATAATTTATTGCCAATTCACGTTAAGTAACATATTGTTTTACAATTGTGATCGTTTATATGATATACTAAGATCTGATTAAGATCTGAGAAACCTCTAAAAGACTAAGAATTTTCTTAAGAGCATACGAAACCTCAATTCATGAAATTTCTTGTTGGAAATGCTAGGCTCCAACCAAAGAAAAATGTTTATTACAAGAATATTAATATAAAGATTTTGACTCTAACACCCAGAAGGAAACCATCCACTAGAGGTTGGATGCTCAGTAGGGCTTGCAAGTTTCAAGGACCATAGTAGCAAGATTTGGCTGTATTGTACAAAAATTCTGCAGTAGTACGAAATTCAACCAATTTTTTGTACTGTGTAGATATGGGATGGTCAACTTAATTTTAAATGTTTTTTATGATATACTTTATATACCTAATACCATTCAATTCATAAACCCCCAAAAAATAGCCCAAAAACTCAAAAATATTTATATTAAAAAAGAAATGTAATAACTAAAGACACCTGTAAATATAAAGTAAGTCATCAAATTTTAAAGAAAAAATTTTAAAAATTATTATTTCTATTCATTGGACATACCTGGGATTCATATTAATATTCAAATCTTGTTGCTATGGCAAGGAATTCTTCTGGAAACGATCATGAAGATGAACTTCCTAGCAAAGTGCTTGCACACTAATGTTCATGATCACCAAAAAAGCTATCGTCTTGTCCCTACTACACATAATTCAGCTCTAATTTCCTGCAAGTGCATAACCTGCTGCTTTCATCTACTGAGACAACATTTCCAACTTTTCATAGATCTGTTGCATTTGTGGGTGTGATATATCTCCTATAGAGAAAGCATGCACCTGTTTATTTACCTCAATCCAACTACATCCAAGTTCATTTCTTACCCCCCCATCTTTCATCATTTTCCTTACTTTTTCGATGCCATCCCACTGTCCTACTGAAGCATAGATGCTTGATAGAGCCACATAAGGTGTGGCTTTTTGGATATCCAATTCAATGAGGCGTTCTACAACGAATTCCCCTAGATTTATATTCATATGGATTCTACATGCAGCAATCAAATAACTCCACACAATATAATCAAATTTTATTGGCATTATATTGATAAAATTGTGTGCCTTATCCAGGTGCCCAGCTCGACTGAAAAGGTCAACCATGCAAACATAGTGCTCCATTGTGGGTGTAATTTGATGATAGTGACTCATGTAATTAAATTATTGTAGGCCTTCATCCACTAGGCCTGAATGGAAGCACACATATAGAAATCTGACAAAGGTAACATGATCCGGTGATATTCCACAGTGCTGCATTTGTTCGAAGAGAATTAGGGATTCCTTACCAAAGCCATGCACACCATAACATGCAACCATTGCAGTCCATGACACCACATCTTTGTGATCCATTTTGTCAAACATGTTGCGGGAAACTTCTATGCTCCCACATTTTGCATAGAGGTTTAGAAGGGCATTAGCCACAAACAAATCAGGTTGAAATCCACTGTTGATTACTTCTTCATGGATCTCCAAGCCCTGTTCCAATGCCACCAAATCGGCACATGCTGCAATAACAATAGAAAGAGACATTGAGTTTGGATTCATGCGGTGCCTTTGCGTATTTCTAAGAAAAGCTTCAGGGCCTCTTCATTTCGGCCATTATGTACATATCCTGTAATCATTGCATTCCATGATTCCACATTTCATAGTGGTGTTTCTTTAAAGAGCTTCAGAGCCTCATCAATATGCCCATCCTGTGCATATCATGTAATCATTGCAGTCCAAGAGACTAGATTCCTCTCAGGCATCTTCTCAAACAGTTTGTAAGCTTCATCAACACATCCATTCTTAGCATAACCCAAAATCATTGATGTCCAAGATACCACATTACTTTCAGGCATTTCATCAAAGAGTTTGGCAGCCTCATCAACCATGCAATTCTATGCATATCCCACAATCATTGATGTCTAGGAGACCACATTTCGTTCAAGCATTTTGTCAAACACGTCCAGAGCCTCATTAACATACCCCTTCTATGCATATCCTGCAATCATTGCATTCCATGTGACAACATCTCATCTAAGCAATTTGTCAAACACATAATGTGCAGTTTTGATATTCCCATATTTTGAATACATGTAAAGAAGGGCATTCCCCCAAAAAAACTTTAGAGTGAAACCCACTTCTGATTATTTCTTCATGAACCTCTGCCACTGCTTCCAAGTGAGTACATGTAGGGAGAAGGATGGATAGAGTGAATTTATTAGGGAGAATACATGTTCCTTGCATTTGATTGAAAATTTTAAATGCTTATTTTCCATGGCTATCCCTAGAGTAAGATAGAATCATGATACTCCACAAGACCACATGTTGCTCAGGCACTTGCTCCAGAAACCTGTGACCATTGATTAAATTCCTGCACTTGGCACACACGATTAGGAGTCTATTGGGCATAGCCATGTCAGTGCAATTAAATTTGAAAGCACTTTGGATGATGTGAGCATGGATGAGCTTGGCCTCCAGTAGAGCTCTATTAATGAGGCATACCTGCAAGAGAGAATGACAAGCAGAGAAATCTACTTGTTCGTCTATCAAATGCAAAATGCACATGGATTCTTTCAATCACCTTTGTTTACACGCCATCTCACATCGTTCTTCACACAGGTTAGCATTCTTCACCACCATAAGGGCTTTCAGTTTCACCTGGTGACTACCTACCTGGTAAAAATTCAAAGGTTAAGTAACTACAGGATGAATAAACTCCTCCAGAAGACAACAAAGAAGGGAGATGATAGACCAGCGCATATTATGGTTTTTGTTTTACAAAAAAAAAACAACTTTATATTATAAAACGAATTAGTATCAACGAATTACTTTTTTTTCTTGAGAAGACGGTTTTTTTTACACTAAAAAACAACTTTATATTATAAAACAAAGTTGTATCAACTAATTATTATTTTTTAGTTTTTTTTAGTTTTTTTAAAGAATAGATTTTTTCTCATAATCCAAAATAAATTACCACCTCAATAAAAAAAAAATATATATATAACACTATTTTGACATTTTTATAGTAAAAAACATATCATAACAACAATAACAAAACAAGAAAGATGCCACCCCGAAAAACCAAGCTATTAGTAAACAAAGTTTACTAGATGAACAACTCCTCAATCTATCCGATTGTACATGATCTTTAATTCTATATATATATGCTAAAAAGTAATGTGTGAGAACATAGATATCAACTTTCTAACATTTCCCATCCAATTTTCCAGTAACAAAGAGTGAAGTGCAGTTACCCCTCTAGCCCAATCTGTAATAGATTTTGAATCACCAAGAATCAGAATGGAGGCGAGACCCATTCTCCTAACAAACCAAAGAAGTCCCCATAAGACAACCAACTCCACTCTTGTATGGAATTCTGCCACCAGTCCCTACGATAACCTATAATATTCGCATAAACCAATAAAAGGATCAAAACCAATAAATACTTGAGTACCTCAGCTGATGGTCCAATAGATCGACTGGTTAATAATTGGGAAAGACTTCAAAAAAATACTCCAAATAGATGAAATAAACTCATTCTGATCGCCATTTATATCCCAGATAGAATTAGTTAATCTTTGTTGATTTGCAAAATGATGAAACGCATCCCTTCTCTTTTGTCTCCATGTTTCCTCCTTCTGTTTCAATTTTTTCTTCTTTCTTTATCTCAAGCATAAGAAGCTTTTCTTTTCTCCCAGATGAAAAGTAATCTTCATCCACTTCCCCTATTATCATCTGAATTTCTTCATCAATATTGAGCAGCTCCTTTTCATTTTCTATTTTAAGTAGCAAGCTTCTAATTAACGAAATATAGTTTACAAGGAAATTATAAATAATTTATGGAGTGATTGGATTTTTTTCACTTAGAAAACAAATTCCTGTTATTCACGAAGAATCAAGGAATCCTCAGTTACATAACATGTCAAATATTGAGACCTGAACCTGAGTGGGGAGTGATTGGATTATTATAAATATAGAGATAGAGAGAGCTTTTTATGAAAAATCGAAAATGTATAACGTAGATGAAAAATAATATAGAAGGATAAATTACACATGAGGAGGAGATAGGGTATAATGAGTGTGTGTATGTCTGTTGATTTCATCTATTTCATCATTATTGTCAATGTCATTAATTTAGATTTCATGCATGAACATTCATTTCATCTTGTCTATTGGACATATGGCCAAAGGGCACCTTTATGGCTACCCTCAACCTTAAGCCAAATTGTATACATAATATGGTTGTTCATGATAATCATAAGAACAAAATGGTTTTCTGAGGCTCCTTGGAATTTTGTTCCATAGGTCAAGTATGAGGGGATAAAATTCCTCTCAATGAGACACCCATTGATGTTATTGTTGAGTATGAAGATGTATGGGTATCATACATAACATATACATTACATGAGCACATTTTTGGTGGGATGTTTCTAGAGGCCATTAAAAGGACTTGCATTAAAGATGTATTGAAGCCATGTGGGTGGCACAACCATAGCATCTAAAGCCTAATTGCATTGTATCGACATTGTTTCTAATGGGCCTTGGATTTGTGGGGATACCCTTATCTTGTTCTCTCCATGAATTAAAGGTTTTTATAATGACCATATAACTTAGTTATGTTTCCCTATGTGTGTGGAGTTCTATGAGAATAGGAAGGTAAGAATACCAAAAGTAAATGAGGAAGGAGAAATGTAGAAAGGAAATAGCAGGCCAAGCCTATTTTGGAAATGATTTGCATTGTTGGGTTACCCTAAAGGAAGAAGGGAAGGAAGGGAAGGTGATTTCTAATATTATATTATGGAAGAAGGAAGGATTAGAAAAAGATTGAGGCTAAGAAGGAAGAGAAAAACAATATTACATAGCAATATAGGAAACCTTTTATGGGGACATTCATGGTAAGGAATATTGGAAAAATCAAAAGAGGACATCGTAGGGGTTGGATAAATGAATAAGGTATGCTAAATAGATGTTAAGGGGACACATAACATAGGAGAAAAGGAAACAATCATTCATCAATACTATAAGCATATTATTCAACCAAAAAGGAACCACCACAAACCCACAATTCTCAAATCAAAATGTAAAAGCAGTTTTTATGATATTTTCATCCTTTATTTATAGATGATCATACCCGAATCATAGATCAAAATTAAAAAATATTGTGGCCCTTTAATATAATAAAAAAATCATAGATATAAGGAAAGGGATATTGGTTATATATTGTGGCCCTAATATTCAACTCTATGTAGTCTATACACAACATCTAGGATCCATCCTTCTTCCTCATAAAGTTAATCGGTGTTACCCAAGGTGACACGCTAGGTTGGATCAGCTCTAAATCCAAAAAATTCTTCATATGCATCTACAACTAATGAAATTCAAGCATGGGAATTGAATAATGGAACTTATATATGGTCTATGGTTCAACAAATAACACCAAATCTCAATTGGGAGGAAGCCCATGCTACTCTTCAAGAAAAATATATGGAAATTATGACAAGATCGGATATTCAATCAAAACTATGCCACCACAATATGCATCTAGTATCCCTTCTTGGGACTTATTTTCAACTACAATAATCATACAAATTGCAAGGATACAACCATGTTTGTCCCTCTCAATACATTTTCCTTCCCTTCATCATCTAAGAAATGAAGTAACTTTCTTATGTAATCTAGCACAACTGAATGCACCTCCAACCAATCCATGCCTATGATTACATCATAAGATTCCATTGTTTTATAACACTGGGCTATTTGAGTCACATGCACTCCAATATCCAAATCCATCAATCCAACCCCCTACTTGACTCTTGAGGTCATCTCAATGATGTTAAAGTCATATTTCCTAATAGCCACCAAGCCACATCTATACAATGCATTTGGTAAAATAAATCTCTCAGATGTGGTTCTTGGATCAATTAAAATAGAAAGAGTAACATCCTTTCTTTTACTTGTGATCTCCAAGGATGTTAACTAGTGCACATGGTTGTTCATTGCTTTATGGGTTTGGTGAGCTCTCCCAACATCTCCCACCATGGTCTAATTCTTAATGAATCTAGCTCTAGTGATCTCCCTTTGTAAAATTTCTCAAAATGGGTCGCTCCACATGTCCATCGACCTCCTTTTAAATATGTTCAATGTGTTCTCGGTTGGGAAAGATTAGTTCAAGCACTACTCTATTGAGTATGTCGAGGGTAATAATTGTTATGTTGTAGGATAAGTATGAATGGTGGTTAACTACACCTTGGTTGGTTCTTTATAACCCCCATAATATTTCCTCTTGGTTCCTCTTTATGCCATAAAAAGGATGGTTTGGAACTTCCTCATAGCAAATGACTTTGATGTGTTCCTCTAGAAACATTTCCCTTGATGGTCATATTCAATTTTTTTTAAAAGTGTTCACATTTAGTTTCTCCGTATTTAGATGAGGAGCATGCCTTGGTGGCATCTCTCTCAATTGGGCCTCATACTCTAGAACCATCTAATTGGCTTGATATAACACATTGAAATCATTCAAACAAGACTATAAAAAATCCTTAGAAAGTTACCTCTACTAGAAATGTTCCTTGGACAACTCCAATGTGATCATGGATGTCTCAAGACTAAGTTCTAGCTCCATAAGTTGAAATATGGCCTATTATGTTTTTTTATTACTAGAGTAGTCCCTAAGTGAGGAGAACATTTCGATTCTCTTCAATAATTTTTCATATAACTCTCCTTTCATGGAACTCTAAATTTTTGTCAACTTCACCTTTTATAACTCCAATGATGGTCATGGCTGTAGTGAAAGATAGGATCATCATGCATAAAATACTTAGTGATGGATCAAATTGATCATCCCCACATTTTAATGCATATAATCAATAACAAACATCAGCCAAATGACACTTTACAAGGGAGATGTCAGAGATTAAGTTGAGTAGTGTTTGTGAACATATATGGCTATGTTTTCTTCATGTTGATTGATATATAGATATTCCACTTTGTAGTCTAGTTGCTATGTGAACCACCAGATGTACCTAAGAGTCCCCTTCAACTATTACCTAACAATATACATTATTAATGGCAATCCTGAGCCCTTGAGCCAGATATTTCAGTTCGACAACATTGTTGTTGTTGACTCCTACGTATCCATAATACATTCGAAGCATATGGCCTTGATCATTATGAACAACCCCACCAAAAACAATTGGTCCTATATTACCTTTGGAAACACCGTCATTTCTTACAATTGTTCCAGACAAGCCCTTGAATCCCTAGTGGCCTTCTCAAACAAATTTTCCTTACCTTGCAACAAAAACTAATTATGAGCAACAACTTATCGATTAAGAACCTCTCTCCATCATCATCCTCATCAAATTTGCTTCTGAAAATGGTGTTTGAAAATTTCATGTATATGGAGACTCTCTTTTGAAATACAAGAGGAGGGAAGTTGGGAACCAGGAGCATGAAAGATCTGATTTCAGGAGGGAGCGCAGAAGAGGAGGGAGATTGGGAACCGCCATCAGTGGTGGCCATGGCGTTTGTAGCAGAGGCAAACTCGAGAACCCTAACGTGCGAGCTAAAACCATAGTAGAGTGGTTAAAAAATTATGGTTTCCCCCTATGTAAATATTCACATGAGTTCAATGAATGGTCACAAAAATAACATGACCATTTAAAATAACTTCCATAGTTACAAAAATTTTAGGCATATGAGCATAGAAGAAGATAAACATCCAGATTTTGATTTTGGAACTACTAATAAAGATATTCAAGAAATCAAGTATATGGTTTTTGAATTTAAAAATATGTGAAAATATTTTCCTAAAAAATATTTGCAAATGACTCATATTCCTAAGCAAGAAGAATCTAGTTCATGTAGTCATTCGGTCTTTATTCTTCCTCCTCCTTTTCCTCCTACTCATCCTCCATTAGGTCCATCTCCTTCTAATCCGAGTATGGACACAATCATGACTGAGGAAGTATACCTTCTTGTACCACTTGCCATAAATCCCATTTTGGAACTGGTAATATGAATCAACTAATCTCACGGATTCCAGCGCAACCTATTCGAACATAGCTTTCCAAAAGAGGTATGGGGTACAATATTATATTGATCTCTTGGGTAATTATGTAACATATACAAAATCTCAAGACCCTCCATTTTCAACTCATCAACTTGCAATCCAATTATAAGTTCTCATGATTTTCTAGAATTTCCCATGAATGGTGGCATTGGTTTCCATAAGAAACTGGAGATGGCATGCTTGTTGCTATTGATTTTTACCAACAAATTCTATCAGCAATTGGTAGACAATTTTATGGCCTAGACGATGATGAAGATTATGATCACCTAGCCTCTCTTTCTTATGTCTTAAAGGTTATGTGATTTTCAACAGCATGAACAATATTTTTGTTATATGAAAAATCTCCTTATCTCCTCAAGCAATGTAGACAAACTTGATTTCTTAAAGTTTCATCTTCATAGTTTTCCAGGAAATGTTCCTGATGCTATTGAACAGTTTCTAAAAGATAAGACTATTCCTCTGAAAGTATTATCACTTGCCCAACATCATGCTTATATTATACATGTCTGAGAAGAACATTTTTTTTAGATAAAAGAGTTTGAAAAGATTTTAAACGACATGCTTCAATGTTATCTCTAGATTTATGCAAATCAGTAGATTAGGTTTTGAATGGTTAGATGAGGAAATAAGAAAACGTTAGGTCTTAAGGGGGGTTAGGAAGTTAGGGTAAATGCTAGAGTAAGGTTAACGACAGTAAATGAGGAATTGATTTGGGACTGTTAAGAGGTTAACCAATTCTGCAAACTTGATGAACAACAATGGATTATGTGGTTACAAGGTGATTTTAGACATATATACTGTGCAAATCCCACTTTGATAAAATACTGAGCCACCAAGTGTTTTCCACATTGTATATTATTCATATTTTGTTTTCAATGTTTAATAGTATTTAATCCAAAGGACCATTGAGGAAAAGTGATTTTCAATCTAGTTTATTTTGTCAAAAATATGGGAAGCATAAAAGGAAACTTGAATTCTGCTCTTTTGGAAACATAATATCACACATAATTACGGAGGAACACTGTTCAGTGGAATTTGCAGGTGCCTTGAGAACCCTTTGATGGATGATTCCATATGTTTGAGGCTTTTCCAACGTACTCTTACCGTAGCAATAGCCAAATGGTATATTGAATTGTCACAGAAGGCATGTAATTGGCCTATATTAAATTTATTGACATGTGACACATTGTGCAGTTCAACTTGATTTATTTTATATTTTAATTATTGCCACTATCCACAAGAACAATAATGTTTAAGGTATTTTAAAATGGAATCTTATTGTTGTTTCTTTCTTTTGATTACAAAAAGATTTTTTTTCAGACATTGACTACATATACTCTTGTTTTTCTTTTTCCATGAAATACATATCAATGGGAAACCCACCAGGCACTTCTCTTCATTCTAAGGACAGTACCTAGGGTAAGATGGGTTCTGCAAAATCTTGAGACTCTTTCAAGACAAGGCTCAATGCTTCTACAACAATATACCCATTCAAGAGCTCAACATCTCAGTTGAGGGAATTGAACCTGAGTGGTGAAGACAACACTCCTAACAACTGCCCATGCTAAACCCAATTGACATATATTGATATATTGATCTTTTTGTAATGCAGTTTAGTTTATTTTAGTTTCCTTGTTATTGTTGGATAGTACATAGACTCCATGCCTCTATAACCTAAATGATTAGAATTAAAGATTATTTTTAGCATGAGAGACTTCAGCTCAATTCTACTTGACTTGATCAATTCTCTAATTAACTGGATTACTAACCTGGTTTGTGCTGGGCTTTGACACTTAACATAGATATATAATCTGAAAATGGAATTATGATGAGCAAGTCTTTGTACATTGACGCCCTAGTTTCTTTGACTATGGTATATTCCCCTTAGTGGGACCAGAAAAGGCATAGTGGGAGTTATATGAGCCTATTTGAGTTGATATAATGATCCCTGAAAACCACAAACTAGAACAAAGTTGAAACCAGTAGGCCAACTCCTCTTCAAGTCTTCAATTCTATGTTTTCAAATATAACTTTCTCACAACAATACTTGATTTTTATCTTAACAACTTAGAACTACACTTTCTCTGAGTTACACCTCACCCCCACATTGACTTGTCTAGTTGTGATTTTAAAATCTATGTAATGTATTGCAAGGAATTTGAATTGGAATTGTAAGCTGACAATGGTTTGGGCTATCTGAAGCAGAGTGCTAGTCTATTGGAGTAGCAACTATTTCAGGCTTTTCTTTATCAGACGAACCTTCAACATAGAGTGATTATGTATTAAGTAGTTTTTAAAAGTTGGACATCATCAAATTTGTGAGAATACTATTTCTCCCTTGGTATATTATCTGCTTCTTTTGTCTACAAGATGAAGTTGACATTTGGCAGATGTTTATGCCATAAATTGTTCCCAGACTACAAGAGAACAAGGCAACATAATCTCAAATATCTCAATAAAACGAAACAGTGTTTTTTAGGGTTTTTAAGGTTTTCTGGTTGTGAAGTTTCATGACACGAGGGAATTCATTCATAACCCAAATAAAAACTAAATCACAAGAATAGAAAAACTGAGATGCATAACATAATAACCATGTATCCAACAAAAAACAGCACTGAGGTTCATCCACAAATGGAAAGCACTACAAGTATAAAAGCTTTAAACCAACAATGAAATTACCAACTGAGTAGCTAAAACAAGCTATAAATGAATCCATAGAACAAACTAAAGGGTAAACAAAGCATATATTTCATAATCAGTCTTTCAAATACACATAAGAGTCATTTACTTAGCTTATGGACAAGTCTGAAGACCTCCTCTTACCAGCTAAAAAATTGAACCCTTAGTTCTCTTTGTGACATACATTAATACTATCCTTCCAAAATTGGTTTAGGACTAAACCCTAATTGCTTTTTAGCCTACTCATAGAAATAGTTCTATCAAAATAATAATTACAAAAATGAAATATCCTTCAAAACATAACTAATAACTGATTGTGTTAACAATCTCCACAGATCTTTAGCTGCTTCAGCTAACAAGGCTATCCCTTCTAGGGCTTGGGCCTTTCTTCTAGCCTTCAGTTGATCTACTTCCATATCTTCCATATTTCTAATGAGTTCTTCATTTTGGTATTGTAGACCTTTGATGGTTCTTTTCAACATTGTAAATTGAGACTCTGTATTCCTTTTCCTTTTCAATGCCTCTTTTGAGACTGCAATTAGCTCCTAATAGTTGCTATTCACCTCATCCAGATCCTCTCTAAGTCTTCTATTGGCCATAACCAAGCCATCATTTGTCTCCTACATATATTCCACCTGATATTTATACTATTTTACAGTTCTGTTTTTCTGAATCAAATGCTTTATTTCCTACTGTGCTTTGCATTGCATTTGGAAGCCATGAAATGTTTAGTCTCCTATAGATTTCTTCATCTTCTAGCAACAATTTTGTAGGAGTTTCAGGAAAACTTAGGTTTTCTTCAATCTCAGCTTCACATGGAACATTTTCCTCAACCATCACCTTCTTTTCTAAGTGAGAAGCCTTTCTCTTACCTTCTTGCTGTTCTTGCAACATTTGACTTCGTATCTCTAGAAAAATATTAGACAATTTAGTCTCAGTAAGAGAAGACTCTCTTTCTGATTCCATTGGCCTTTTTCCTTTACTGTCACCCTTATCGACATCCAATTTTTCATCAGATGAGGAGTCATCTATCACAGTTACTCCTTCTTTATTCAATTTAGGGTTTAGCAATTTCTTCATATTTAGCTTGAGCTTGTTTCTGGGTCTAGTCTTTGGTCTCCACACATGAGCAAGTTCCCCTAACATTTTGAAAGTTTTTCCCTAATGGGTGACTGAGGCAAATTCAATAAATTTTAGCTTCTTTCTCTTTGGTACTGCTACCTCATCTTCCTGGCTATGAAATTCTTTGTCAGTGCCAACCTTAGTTTCATCAATAACATGAAGTTTATCCTCCTCAAACAGGCATGTCTCATCCTCTGACAGGACTATGATTGGACTTTGTTTTTGAACTTTGGTATCCTCTTCATCACCTACAATTTTCTCTTCTAGTGCATCATCCTGGATAGACTCGGTCTCCTTATTATTAGACTGCAAATATTTGTTCTCAATGTCATTAAGATGTTGTTTAGACTCACAATCATCTTTTGCAGGCTCTGAAACTTCCTCCAATTTAATATTGTCTTCATCTTTAACCTTTATCTTCTACCTAATCTTTCTGATCAAGGTCTATCCTTTATCAGCTTGTTTTCTATGAGATTGTCCTTCTTGACCATTCTGAAACCCTAACCAGAAAAGGAAATATTCCCAAGTTTTCCCCTTACTCAGTAACACTGTGTTTATAATTAGTTTGATAAGTCCATGGTGGAAAATGGACTATCTAGTATGATTCTGGTGCTCTTTAATTATGCAAGACATCTTCTATAGTCTCTTTAGAAAGAAGAAGGGAAGGTTCATCTTTGACTCATTACTGAGGTGTTGAAGAAATATGAAGTGGTATTTAAAAATGAAGGCATATCTTCCCTCACATGTAATATAACTTTGTAAAACATTAATAGGTTCTATCCATTTAGGCCTGAAGTTATGAATGGGTACACCCTTAACCCAATCTGGAATTATACCAGGCAGTAGGTACTGTTGTGCATTAAAGGTGAATGGCACCTTCTTAAACCATAATTATCCCTCATTTTTAATTCATGTTGCCTCAGCTACTAATTCCCTAGTCAATTTGAATTGCAAAGTATCAAAAGATACAGTGTCTTTGTCATAGCACTGAGCAAACTTATGGGAGACCCCTGCATGGTATCCATCAATTTTCTTGAAAAATATCAACCATCCTGCATTTCAAAATCGCTCAGCACATTCTGGAAATTTATCTATCCAACTGAGATTAGTGGGCTCAGCTCTATTAGTTTTTCCACTTTTCTTCATTTTCACTATGGTTTACAGCACCTGTCAATAATCTCACAGTCTATTTATCTTCAAATTCGCACAGTTTTGGCAGTCTATTTATCTTCAAAGTCTCGCAGTATGCCTTATCACACAGTTTAGGAAAATTTTTGTACCAAATTTCAACAATTTGACCTAATCACAAATTTAGGGATCTCCAATAGTTCTGCTCTGAACTTTACTATCTTAAACGATGAATACTTAGTTATATTGATTAATATTTCATCATTCATAGTCTATTGAGTGAGCAAATTCATATCCTTCCTTAGAATTTTGACATTATAGGCTTTATCAGAAAACCCCCAGATTTAACAAACCCTATGAAATGCCACGCGGGGTACCTGCTCAAAATCTTAATACAAGCACTAGAATTCAATCCCTTCAAAGGTTAGGTGTCGAATTTCACGTTCCAGCTGTCTTCAACTATCCAGATCACTTCAAACTATCACTGCTGGAAATCCCTAATTCTTCATTCAACTGTCAAAACTCTGATTTCTTATCAATATGTTTCCACCACGACTTTCAATACCTTCGTATTCTCCAGTTTAAGAACATTTTCCCAAAAATTCTGCCTCATTCCACTCACTGTCATCATCCACTATAAACTTGCATGCAATTTCCATGATCTCCCTCATATGATGACCATACACCCGTTTCAATGATAAACTTGGCAAGACACATATCAAATGTGATAATTGATGTGGTTAACACCTCAAGGATGAAACCCTTGAAAAAATTGGACTGAAAAATAATGATTTTGGCACTCGCGACTTTCTTGTAGCGCTCTAGTGTATTAATTTCGCTCTTGCGCTACAAGAAAGTCCAAACACATAATTTCATCTCATTAAATCACTAATCAGGTTTAATACTTGGTTTATATGATTAATCTCGATGTTAGTGTCATTTATGAAACCATTTAATCAATATATACCTTGTAGAACCCTTCAAGAATGAACTCTAAGCAAAATTTATAAAAGCAAGCTTAAAAATAGGAAAAATCAAAATGATGAAAACTAAAAGGCTTAAACTCAAAATTAACCTTTATAAACCAAAATTTCCTAGAAGCAAAAATAGTAGCAAGTTTCAAAAATATAAACAAAAGCATAAATCTAAGGAAGACAAAACCATGACCTAACATCTGGCTCTTGCTGTGGGATGAAGTCCTCCTTGTGAGGCTTCAAGAACCTGTAGACCAGTGCCTTCTTTCCTACTACCTGCTAATCTGTAAAATTTCCATTCAGTTATGGAGCCCTTATTGTGTTTTACTCACATTGGTATATACAATGAAAAACTCAAATTCCCCTCAAAAACTATAGAAACGCTTGAGGAATCATCCATTAACTGGATTTGACAATTCCTCACCCTCCAAAGTCTATAGGACAAAAGTGTTATTTTCCAAAAACTCAGATACTAGGAAAGGGCCAAACCAGAGGTTATCAAATTTGCCATGTTTCCTCTTTTCCTCTTTCCTGGCATCCCGCCTTAGAACCATGTCACCAATTGAGAAAGTTTTGTCTTCGATTTTCCTGTCAAATCTGACTTTAATCTTCAATCTATATAACTGTGCCTTTTCTTCCACTTTTTCTCTGTTCTGCTGCAACTCTATCATTTCATAAATTCTTCTCTGCATATCATTAGGTTCTTCTTGACAATCCTGAAAAAAATTCATCACTAGAATGCCCAACTGAACAGGAAAAACTGCATTTGTACCATACACTAATTGGAAAGGAGAAGTTCCAATTTCTTGCTTAACTGTTATTCTATCAGCCCATAATGCATATTTCGGCATAGAATCCCATGATCTCTTATTATGCTTCAGTAGTTTCCTGATACTCTGAATGATATTTTTATTTGAGGACTCAACTAAACCATTACCTTAGGGATAGTACGGAGTTGAATGTTTCAACAAGATACCATTCTTTTCACAAAATGCTTCCATTGCCTTAGACTTAAAAGCTTTTTCATTATTTGTTACTATTTTATGAGGACACCCAAACCTACTGAGGATATTTTCTTCAATAAATTCCATAATCACCTTATTTGTGGAATTCCTAGTAGGGATATCTTCCACCCATTTGGTAAATAAGTTTGTTACAATCAAAATACACCTGTGTTGTCCTAAGGAAGATGGACTTATCTCTCTTATAAAGTCCAGACCCCACTGCTGGAAAGGGGCACTTACTGCAATTGGTTTTAAAGGTAATGACAACAATTTTTGTTTACCAGCAAACTTCTGACAAGGGATGCAAGCTCTTACCTACTTATATACATCTACAAACAAAGAGGGCCAATAGTACCCAACTCTTAAGATCTTGTATGTTGTTTCCTTCCAATACTTGTGACCTCCACAAGCACCATCATGAGATTTAGAAATCACCCCTTCAATTTCAGGTTTATCTAAGCATCTGAGTAGAATACCCCTTGGGTCCTTCCAAAATAACTGTTGTTCTACCAAACAATACTTAGTAGTTCTTAGCTTCAAATATCTAGTAACTTTTCTATCTAAATGTTCAAGACAGTGAAAATACAACAGAAAATACACAATGTCCACGTACCATGTGGATGCTGAATAGAATTCCATAATCTTCTCTTTCTCCAACTCTACTTGGTTTTCTTCCTGAGCTGGCTCTTCTGCCATCACATGCAATCCTAAAGGTTGGAAATTTGATTCAGCTAGCATCTTGGCTAAACCTTGTCCCTTGACTAGTTTGGTAGGTCTGATATCTACATCATACTCCATGATTTTAGCAATCCACATGCCTCTTTTCCCCTCGCTATCAGGCTGTGTCAAAACATCTTTTACAGCAGCATTAGGCACATATGAATTAACTTTGGAATGAAAAACATAGATTCTGAAAAATTTCAAAGCTTCTACCAAATAAAAAGCCTATTTTTCCAAGATGCTATATTTTAATTCAGAATCTCTGAGAGTTTTGCTGAAGAATGCAATAGGTTGCTCAAGACTATTCTTATTCTTCTGTAATAGAACATCTGCTAGTGTATCTTGAGATGCAAAGGAAAATGTTAGAAATTCTCTACTAAAATCTGGACTTATTAATACAAGGGCTTCAGTAAGAGCCATCTTGATTTTTTCGAATGAATTCTTTGCTTCAGTGGTCCACTTGACTTCTTGATCCTTCTTTAGCATGGCTGTAATATGCTTGATAGTCTCAGCAAAGTTTGGTATAAACCAACACAGAAAGTTGATTTTACCAATGAAATATTGGACATCTTTTTTACTCCTGGGAAGACTTATCTTCAATATTGATTTTACCCTTTCTGGGTCAATCCTTATACCATCAGCAGAAACTAAATGGCCCAGTCATTTTCCTTCTTGTACAGCAAAGTGTGACTTCTTTGGATTCAAGGACAAACCAAACTTTCTGCATTTTAGGAAAGTCTATTTCAAATGTTTTAGATGTTCATCATCTGATTGTGAAAATACAGTAATATCATCTAATCAAATTACCACAAACTTGTCCTTTTCCCCAACAAAATCTATATCCATAGCCCTCTGAAAAGTTGCTCCAGCATTCATTAAACCAAAAGGCATCTTATCATACATGAAAGTTCCCCAGGTACTGGTAAAACTTGTTTTCTCTTTATCATCAGGATGCATAGAAATCTGATTGTATCATGAGAAACCATCAACCATAGAAATCCTTTGTGCCCCAACAACCTTCTGCAATATTTGCTCAATTTTAGGCAGAGGATAATTATCCTTTAGTGAAGATCTATTCAAGTTTCTAAAGTCAACAAATAGTCTGATTTCTCTATTCTTTTTCCTAACAGGAACTAGATTAGCCAGCCATGAAGAGTACCTAAGAGGAACAATGATCTTGGCATCTAATAACTTCTTCACTTCTTTTTCAATAACAGGAAACAAGGATGGATTAATCCTCCTTAATTTTTGATGAAAAAGGTTTAATATTCAATTTTAAAGGGACTTTATGTTGTATAATCCTAGTATCATATATTCTCAATTCTTCATAAGACCGTGAAAAGACATCAACATGCTCCTTTAACAATTTTATGTACTTGTTTCTCTGTTCAGCCGTGAGTGCTTTTGAAATTTTCACCATTCTAGGATGTTCTGTAGTGCCAATGTTACAATCCACCACATTCTCTTCTGAAGACTGTACAATAGGTTTTAGGGGTGTATCATCTTTCAAAAATATCCTTTCTAAAGGTACCAAAACTTTTGGGATGAAATTACCTTTTAGTTCAATAATCTTGTGGCCAGGAATTTCATTTTCAGCAATCTCTTCAACATCTCCATCTTCATCATCTTCCTCTTGATCAATCAGGGAATTAGAAAACTCTTGTGTAAGCTCCAAAAATATTTTAATTTCAATGTCATCTTCAAACACTCTCCACTGCTTCACATTATCAAGTATAGATGGTCTGTACCTAACCTCAATGGGATACCTCAACTGTGTGGTTTTGGGAATTCTAAAATGTGTAGCAGCTAAGGCCAATGAATCAGTAGTTTGATTATGGTCCCTTGGAATATAGGTAATGTTAAAAGCTACAAAATAATTATCAATCATGTCCCATACCTCATTTCGATAGACTTTCAGCAAATCCTATTTCACTTGATATTTGTTTCTCACCTGCTGAACAACTAATTTGGAGTCGCCATATGCAGAAATCTGCTGAATGTCCAAGTCTTTAGCATCCTTCAATCCTAACAACAAAGCTTCATATTCAGCAGTATTGTTTGTAGTAATGAATTCTAATTTATACATCATCTTTACTATTTCACCACTAAGGGATTTGAGAAGAACCCCTGCTCCAGCACCTTCTTTGCAATATGATCCATCAAAGTATAATTTTCAAAGCTTATCTTCCTGTTCCTTGCTACATTTAACTGGCTATTCCTTTTCAACCTGTAACAAACCAGCAGTATTGTCATCATCACTAAAATGTAACATGCAAGTACCCAAATATTTATCAACAGGATACAGAGGATGGTTTGTATGGTTCTTTTCATCTGTCACAATATAGGCAAACTGAAGCTCTCTGTATAGCCTTCTATTTTCTCCTCCAAACATAGGAATAGTAGCATATGATAAATCCATTTGTAATGTTCCACCAACTTTCTTTGCCCAAGACCTAGAGAGAAGTAACCCAAATTTAGGTGTAATATATGCTACCACCACATCCATGATTACACTTTTCATTGGTAATTGAGCCAAATTGACAACCATGTATTTAATCACACACAAACACTTTACAGCTCGTGAATCAAATGCATACAGATCATGATAGGGTTTGGTTATACTCAAACCTAAAGCTTCCTGACAGCCTTTGGCATTAAGTTGTGTGATGCTCCTGAATCTAAGAGATAGTTATGTATCATTTTTTCATGGACTGTCAGAGTAATGTAAAATAGAGGTGAAGCACCTACTTCATTCTCAGTTTTTTCAGCCAAGGCTGATCCAATAAAAATCTTAGGATTTTCTTCTTGTAGATTCACTATATCATAAAGAGGCCGATTGTTTGCTGAACCAATCATTTTAAGAAATGATTCTTTGTAAGAAGGATTTTTCATTAGTTCAATAAAATGCATAGGAATCTTTATTTTTCCTAATTCATTTTCCAGATTAAAATTCTGCACAGTTTTATTTACCTCTTCAACCTCCATATTCTTATTTTGCTTATCTTGAATTTGTTTTTTCTCTGACACAGGATCAGATTGTTGTTTAGTAGGTACAACTACCTTCTTCTTTGGGTTCTGTACTAATTGTTTTGGGCCTGACATCAAATTCAAAGTCTTCTTGGGTTCATTCTGATAAACATCAGCAGTTACAATAGTAATTTTTAGATTCAAATCATCCTTTGTTTCAAACATATCAGCATCATAATATTTTGCATTTAAAAACTCTTCTTTAGTGACAAATTCCTCAGTCAACTTTCCTCCAAAATAGTTCATATCCTGATCTGTTTCTTCAAATAAAACTTATTCACCAATCTCTTCTTCATCAAAAATATTGTTCTGAATAGGTGGTGGTACCCTTTGATCCTCAGTCTCTCTCCTTTCTCGCTGAATATCATTATTTCTCCATTCCCTAGGTATGAAACAAGGAGCAAATTGTCTTCTGAATTGGTTCTTATTGTTAGGGGTTCTTTCACCTTCTTGAACAGGATTGCTTGAATTTATTTCTAGTTCTAACTTGTTTAATTTTGCATTCAAAATCTTCACTAACTTGGCCATCTCATCAATTTTGACTTATAAAGAATGAGATGTTGAAACCCCTGGAGCTGCTTCCTTCTTACCTTTACTGTCATACATCTACCAAGATGTTTCCTTCTTCAATATATTGGAAGCCAATATGTTATACTCCACCTCTAACACTGCATCCTGCATATTCAGTAAAGAAACAGGTCTTCTTTCTCTTAGGAGTAAGGAAAATTCATGATCAAAAGCATTTGCATATGTGAGTTTTGCAGATGTTTCTAAAGGTTTTATTTCTACAGGAATTCTGCTGTACATTTTATTGAATCTTTTTGAAAAGTCTACAGTGGTTTCATCCCTTTTTCTCCTAAGGGCTCCAAATTCAGTTATATAATAAGTATGATCTTTGGTGTCACCCCATTGTCTCATGAAAAGGTCCTGAAGCTCTTCTATGATGGGGATAGAATTTGCAGGCAGCTCCCTAAACCATTTTCTAACATCTCCATCAAGGCTCTGCACAAACATCCTCATCCATACATCCTTAGCTTCAATATTTTGGTTATCAGCATAACTGAGAAAGGCTTCCCAGTGCTCTTCAGCTGTAGTTTCACCCTGTCCATTAAACCTAGGCAGGTATTTCTAATATTCACCTCCAGGAAGTGCATTCAAAGGGTGAGGCAAAACTAATGGTGCATATTTGGCTACAACCATTCGGTCCATCATATCTATAGGCTGATTTTGGGCTGCCATTTTAAGGCTAACTGACTTTGGTGATGGAGAGACTTGGCTGGAACTTGGATGAAAAGGGGTTTTACCAACTTTCAAATGAAATAGAGGAATCTTACCAAGAGATATTGTTTTTTCCTTTTTGAAGGATTGAGGATTAGTGAAAACTTGAAAGTTACTGACAAGAATTATAGGCTTTAACCAAGGTGAAGCTTCTTCTTATTTTCTCAAAACAGATAAAGGTGATGAACCATCCAACTGATCAGGGTCACATAGGGCTAGTAATGACTAAGACGTTCTAATATTCCTTGTTGTTTTCAATATCTGTTATGGGTTTGAAACACCCAACTGCAAAGGTGAAATAGGTCTGTTTCTAGTTCCAATTCCCCCATAAGCCACTGTGACAAGCTAGTGAAAAGTAGTATTTTAAGATTTGTTGGATTAAGTTCACCTCTTAAAACCAGTGAAATGATAAGTATCCCAGGGAAAATTATGTTTTCAACTTCGTTCCCCGGCAACGACACCAAACATGTTTATGCCAGAAATTGTTCCCAAACTGCAAGAGAACAAGGCAACATAATCTCAAATATCTCAATAAAACAAAATTGGGTTTTTTAGGGTTTTTAAGGTTTTCTAGTTGTGAAGTTTGATGACAAGAGGGAATGCATTCATAACCCAAATAAAACCTAAATCACAAGCATAGAAAAATTGAGATGCATAAGATAATAACCATGTATCCAACAGAAAACAACACTAAGGTTCATCCACAAATGGCAAGCACTACAAGTATAAAAAATTTAAACCAGCAATGAAATTACCCACTGAGTAGCTAAAGAAAGCTATAAATGAAGCCATAGAACAAACTGAAGGGTAAATGGAGCATATATTTCATAATCAGTCTTTCAAATACATATAAGAGTCATTTACTTAGCTTATGGAAAAGTCTGAAGACCTCCTCTTTCCAGCCAAAAAATCGAACCCTTAGTTCTCTTTGTGACATACATTAATACTATTCTTCCAAAATTGGTTTAGGACTAAACCCTAACTGCTTTTCAGCCTACTCATCGAAATAGTTCTATCAAAATAATAATTACAAAAATGAAATATCCTTCAAAACATAACTAATAACTGATTGTGTTAACAAGCTTCACAGATCTTTAGCTGCTTCAGCTAACAAGGCTATCCCTTCTAGGGCTTGGGCCTTTCTTCTAGCCTTCAGTTGATCTGCTTCCATGTCTTCCATCTTTCTAATGAGTTCTTCATTTTGGTATTGTAGACCTTTGATGGTTCTTTTCAACATTGTAAATTGAGACTCTGTATTCCTTTTCCTTTTCAATGCCTCTTTTGAGACTGCAATTAGCTCCTGATAGTGGCTATTCACCTCATCCAGATCCTCTCTAACTCTTCTATTAGCCATAACCAAGCCATCATTTGTCTCCTACATATATTCCACCTGATATTTATATTGTTTTACAGTTCTCTTTTTCTGAATCAAATGCTTTATTTCCTGCTGTGCTTTGCATCTCATTTGGAATCCATGGAATGTTTAGTCTCCTATAGATTTCTTCATCTCCTGGCAACAATTCTGTAGCAGTTTCATGAAAACTTAGGTTTTCTTTAATCTTAGCTTCACAGGGAACATTTTCCTCAACCATCACCTTCTTTTCTGAGTGAGAAGCCTTTATCTTACCTTCTTGCTGTTCTTGCAACATTTGACTTCGTATCTCTAGAAAAATATCAGACAATTTAGTCTCAGTAAGAGCAGACTCTCTTTATAATTCCATTGGCATTTTTCCTTTACTGTCACCCTTATCAACATCCAATTCTTCATCAGATGAGGATTCATCTATCACAGTTACTCCTTCTTTATTCAATTTAGGGTTTAGCAATTTCTTCATATTCGGGATGAGCTTGTTTCTGGGTCTAGTCTTTGGTCTCCACACAGGACCAAGTTTCCCTAACATTTTGAAAGTTTTTCCCTGATGGTGACTGAGGCAAATTCAATAACTTTTAGCTTCTTTCTCTTTGGTGCTGCTACCTCATATTCCTGGATGTGAAATTCCTTTTTAGTGCCAACCTTAGTTTCATCAATAACAAGAAGTTTATCCTCCTCAAACAGGCATGTCTCATCCTCTGACAGGATTGTGATTGGACTTTGTTTTTGAACCTTAGTATCCTCTTCATCACCTGAAATTTTCTCTGTAGGTACAATATTTTCAACAACAAATATCTCTGCTGGTGCATCACCTGAACAGGCTTAGTCTTCTTATTATCATATTGCAAATCTTTGTTCTCAATGTCATTAAGATGTTGTTTAGACTCACAATCTTATTTTGTAGGCTCTGAAACTTCCCTCAATTTGATGTTGTCTTCATCTTTAACCTTTATCTTCTATCTAAGTTTTTTTTATCAAGGTCTATCCTTTATCAGCTTATTTTCTATGAGACTATCCTTCTTGACCATTCTGAAACCCTGACCAGAAAAGGAAATATTCCCAAGTTTTCCCCTTACTCAGCAACACTGCGTTTATAATGAGTTTGATAATTCCATGGTGGAAAATGGACTGTCTAGTATGATTTTGGTGCTCTTTAATTCTGTAACAAATATTCTATAGGCTCTTTAGAAAGAAGAAGGGTAGGTTCATCTTTGACTCATTACTGAGGTGTTGAAGAAATCTGAAGTGGTATTTGAAAATGAAGGCATATATTTCTTCACATGTAATATAACTTTGTAAAACCTTAATAGGTTCTATCCATTCAGGCCTGAAGTTATGAATGGGTACACCCTTACCCCAATCTAGAATTATACCAGGCAGTAGGTACTTTTGTGCATTAAAGGTGAATGTCACCTTCTTCAACCATAATTCTCCCTCATTTTTAATTCCTATTTCCTCAACTACTAATTCCCTGGTCAATTTGAATTGCAAAGTATCAAAAGATACAGTGTCTTTGTCATAGCACTGAGCAAACTTATGGGAGACCTCTGCATGGTATCCATCAATTTTCTTGAAAAATATCAACCATCCTGCATTTTCAAATAGATTAGCACATTCTGGAAATATATCTATCCAACTGAGATTAGTGGGCTCAACTCTATTAGTTTTTCCACTTTTCTTCATTTTCACTATGGTTTACAGCACCTGTCAATAATCTCACAGTCTATTTATCTTCAAATTCGCATAGTTTTGGAAGTCTATTTATCTTCAAACTCTCACAGTATGCCTTATCACACAGTTTAGGAAAAGTTTTGTACCAAATTTCAACAATTTGACCTAATCACAAATTCAGGGACCTCCAATAGTTTTGCTCTAAACTTTACTAGCTTAAACGATGAATACTCAGATATGTTGATTAATATTTCATCATTCATAGTCTATTGAGTGAGCAAAGTCATACCCTTCCTTAGAATTTTGACATTATAGGCTTTATCAGAAAACCCCCAAATCTAACAAACCCTATCAAATTCCATGCGGGGTACTTCCTCAAAAGCTTAATACAAGCGTTGGAAGTCGATCCCTTCAAATGTTAGGTGTCGAATTTCACATTCCAACTGTCTTCAACTGTCCAGATCACTTCAAACTATCACTGCTGGAAAGCCCTAATTCTTCATTCAACTGTCAAAACTTCGATTTCTCAGCAATATGTTTCCACCACGACTTTCAATACCTTCGTATTCTTCAGTTTAAGAACATTTTCTCGAAAATTCTACCTCATTCCACTCATTGTCATCATTCGCCATGAACTTGCATGCGATTGCCACGATCTCCCTCATACGATGACCATACACCTGTTTCAATGTTAAACTTGGCAATCCATGTATCAAATGTGATAATTGATGTGGTTAACACCTCAGGGACAAAACCCCCGAAAAAATCGGACTAAAAAATAACGATTTTGGCACTCGTGACTTTCTTGTAGCACTCTAGTGTATTAATTTTGTTCTTGTGCTACAAGAAAGTCCAAACACATAATTTCATCTCATTAAATCACTAACCAGGTTTAAGACTTGATTTATATGACTAATCTCGATCTTAATGTCATTTATGAAACCATTTAATCAATATATACCTTGTAGAACCCTTCAAGAATGAACTCTAAGCAAAATTTATAAAAGCAAGCTTAAAAATAGGAAAAATCAAAATGATGAAAACTAAAAGGATTAAACTCAAAATTAACCTTTATAAACCAAAATTTCCTAGAAGCAAAAATATTAGCAAGTTTCAAAAACATAAACAAAAGCATAATACTAAGGAAGACAAAATCATGACCTAACAACAGTCTTGAAAACACTCTCAATTATTGGAATGACCTTCAATTTAGTGTGTATATATATTTGTTTTAATTATTTCGCATCCATAACATTCACATAGTGTAACATATTCATATGCAAAAACATAAAAACTGTAAAAAGATGTTGATTCATTTGATGATGAATTTACATAGTCATAAGCTTCCTGCTTGTTGTTTCTTGAGGGTTTATTGAAGATTCTTTATAAAATTTAAAGAAGTATGTCTACTAGATTTATCTTAACTGGAAATTCTAGAGATTACTTAAGAGTGTTACAAAATTAGCACAAGAGATTACTAATGTGACAGAATGGCAGATGGTCATCCAGGATAAAAGAATTGATGAAATCCAAATCAGATTACATAGTCATCATCTTCCAACTTGGAGTTTCTCGAGGATTTATTGAATATTCTTGACAAAATATAAAGAAGTATGTCTTTTAAATTCTTAACTGGGAATTCTGGACCTCACTTAAGAGTGTTACAGCACTAGCATGAGATATACTAATATGATAGGATGGGAGTTGATTAATAGTTCCAGGATACAAGAATGGATGAAATCCAAATAAGATCTATATCATTGCATAGGACTTGCTAATATCCCGTCTTAATGAATTAAATAGTTAATCTAATCAACTTGTGTGTTAGAATGGCTTATGGGACGATCTATTGTATACTCCTTACCATGGCTGCAAGGTATTTATAATTGGAGAATTGCAACTGAATTAATTACTTGTCACATTACTAACTTGCACTCATCATTGTTACAACAATTTCATTAAGATGTGTACTGGGCTTGAGTTTGTGTACTGATACCACCTTCATTAATGTCGGACCCTTTTTGAGCTCTGGTTCTGTTCAAGCATCAAGATCTAACACAATAAATGGCTTGCCGAGGTTGCATTTAGACTTTGTCCAAAACATAACACCAATGGTAGAATGTGTCAAAGATGGTTCAAATTTATTGTTTGCACTTCTTTTAGTAATCAATAGTCCACTCTACATTTGGGTAATAATCAATAGTCATGCTCCAGTTTTTTCTGAATCCTCAGTGGAGCTTCTTGAGAGTTTCAAATAGTAAAAATCTCAATTCAAATTTGGTTATCTGTGACACTTAATTGAAATTCACATCTCCATTGCCCCATCCAATGGAATTCAACACAGGGATTCCATTTCCCCATTCAATACAAAATTTCATTTATCAGATGCATATTAGACAATAAATGTATACAGTTTGCAAATAGTAAATCAAAAAGGAAAGTGACATAGACTTCTTGCAACAAGTGCAATGAACAGAGTATTACTTAACTTCACAAGTTTCTTGCATTTTCCATCTATTACAGGGTTCTCAAGGCTCCTGACAAGACTAATTGGCTTTAAGTCTTAACTCTTTTTCTAAGCTAGAATTTTCAACTTCACTTAAGAGAGTTACAGATGAGCATGGGTTGCACTCTTGTTTTTGCGTTGAAATATATTCTATATTTTTGTTTTAAACAAACTTGTGTGAAACAACTTGTGTCTTTTCCTTAGATTCAAGAATCAATGTTCTGTAGGAAGTCATTTCCGAGTATTTTGCATGCATACAATTTTTACAGAAATTCAAGCTAACCACATGGTCTAGTTGATATTTGTTATTATTGCTTCAGTTACACTAAGACTGTTTGGATAAATACTTGTATATATAGTTCTTGAATCTTAATTGAATAGTAAAAGTATAAGTTATTTTTGCTGCAATTTTTTTTGAGCAAATTAAATCTGCTTCTAGTTATTTTGATTCTTAGGGTCTTCTGACTCTGTCTTGTCAATTTATTGTATTTGACTGTACTCTAAATGTTTTATGAACTGGTATTTTTTTTGTTACTACAAGAAGGAAACCCTATTTTGGGTTTAAATTTAACAATAATTATGCTGGATTGATGAAATTGTTGATATCATATGTTAACATTACACAATCAATTGCAGTAATAATATTCCATGGTGTTGAATCCATTACTATATTAAAACAACAATATCATTTATCCAAAATTGCAATTTTAACAAATATTTTTAACCATTCCAATGCAAACAAAAAGAAAAAAGCTAAATTCATATTTTCATTGATTTGTTCCTCTCCTATTGATTCGAACTCTTACAAAAACCTTGGAACGACTTATTCTTCCCTATGGGTGTTAGGGTCTGCAATCAAAATTCAAACCCGTTTCCTTTAGGAGCGTAGGATATGTAGGATTTTCATAATGGTGTAATGAGCTAACACACATAATATTTCACTCATAGTGCCATGTTAAAAAGAAATCTAACTCCAGCAATATTTTCATCATGGTGTAATGTATTTGATGATAATGCAGTTGTGTTAATGGAAACTATCTTATGAAAGCTAACACACATTATCTTTTACTAACTATGCAATGTTTTAAGATGTAAAACTAACTCTAGCTAGATTTACATCATGGTACATTGTGATTGATGACAATGTGGTTGTGCTAGATGGAAAACTATATTATGAAAGGTTACACAAATTAGAGTTCACTCACCGTGCAACAATTTAAGGATGAAAGCTAACTCTAGCTAGATTTCCATCGTGGTGAAATGTGATTGATGACAATGTGGTTGTGTTAGATGGAAAACTACCTTATGAAAGCTAACACACATTAGATTTCACTCATTGTTCCATGTTGTTAAAAGGAAAGCTAACTCCAGCTAGATTTCCTGTTAAATTTTCATATGCTTAGCTAAGACATCAGTATATCATTTCAATTTTCATAACAAAAGCATATAAACAGGATCACTGAAAGAAACAGTATCACAAGAACAACATAGATTTATCCTGGGAAAAACCCAACAAAAGCTTCCTCAATATAGATGCCCCATAAAGGTAAAAAGGTAAAACCAACAAGGAGATCAAAAACCTGATCCTCCTCCTTCTCCAGCTACTTCTCTCCTCCACAAGTGCGCTACTCAAGTGAGTGTATGTGTGTCTCAAATGAGGAGCACTACACCTCTATTTATATTCATCCGTTCACTTAAGTTAACTCATTTGACATGTAGGCTCGAGTTACACATGTAGGCTCAAGTAACCACACTGGGGTGCTAATGACCCACCTTTACAATTAGAGGGGACTACCTCATGACTCTTATTAGTTCTTCCGATTAGGAGCATCGGGGTACAATGTAATACAAGTGGTTCTCCCAGTAGGACCATCGGGGACCACAAAAAGATACATATAGAATATTCTTCGAAGTTACAATATTTCAACACTCCCTCTTAACAAGAAGGGTATTCTACAGCAACATCAACAACAACAAGAGTAGAGATAGGGGACATCATCAACATCAGTACGGTAACACATCTATAAATCATTGGAATATTTTCAACATCATGTAGTCTTCATCTTCAATCTTCAGTATTCATCATTAGCAACATCTTCAGTCTCTGATCAGAAACATCTTCAGCATTTTGATCTTTCAATTAGCAACGACATCTTCAGCACTTGGACCTTTCGATCAGCAACATCTTCAGCACTTGGACTATTCGATCAGCAACAACATCTTCAACATTTTAACCTTTCGATCAACAACATTTTCAGCACTTTGACTTTTTGATCAGAAACAACATCTTCAGCACCTTGACCTTTCGATCAACAGCAACATCTTCAATACTTTGACCTCTCGATCAGCAATATCATCGTCAACACTTTGCCCTTTCGATCAGCAGCAAAATCATCATCATCATATTCTGATCTATTGATCATAATCATCATCACATTATGATCTTTCGATCAGAAACATCATCATCATACTCTGATCTTTCGATCAGAAACATCATCAACATAGAAACATCATCATCATACTCTGATCTTTTGATTAGAAACATCATCAACATACTCTGATCTTTCGATCAGAAACATCATCATCATACTCTGATCTTTCAATCAGAAACATCATAATCATAGTGCGTCATCATCATACTCTGATCATACTCTGATTTTTCAATCATTATGTCATCATCATCATACTCTGATCTTTCGATCAGTATGTCATCATACTCTGATCTTTCGATCAGTACGTCATCATCATCATACTCTGATCTTTCGATATGTATGACATCATCATATTTAGCAACAACCTACAATCCACAACTCAAAGACAAAAAGTCTTTGGATCACTTTTGGACTTAAAGTCCAGGGATGATACAATCCCACCACATTCTCGACAACCAAAGTTACCGTATTGATTACAGGATAATCAGTCCCTATCACTTTAGGACTAAGTCCAAGGACGATGCAACCCTACCACATTCTTGAGGACAGAAGACACCAGATTGATTATAGGAGAATCAGTCCCTATTACTTTAGGACTGTGTCCAAGGATGATACAATCCTACCACATTCTCGAGGACCGAAGCCACTGGATTGATTACGGGAGAATCAGTCCCTATAACTTTAGGACTATGTCTAAGGATGATGCAATCCTACCACATTCTCGAGGACCGAAGCCACCAGATTGATTACAAGAGAATCAGTCCCTATCACTTTAGGACTATGTCCAAGGATGATGCAATCCTACCACATTCTCAAGGACCGAAGCCACCGGATTGATTACGGGAGAATCGGTCCCTATCACTTTAGGACAATGTCCAAGGATGATGCAATCCTACCACATTCTTGAGGACCGAGGTCACCGGATCTATTATGGACAGATGTCCTGTGATGATACAATCCCTCTTCATTCTCAAAGACCGAGGTCTCCGGATCACTTTAGGGAAAGTGCCCAAGGATGATACAATCCCACCATGTTCTCGAGGACCGAGGTCATCGGATCTATTATGAACAGATGTCCTAGGATGATACAATCCCTCTTCATTCTCGAAGACCGAGGTCTCCGGATCACTTTAGGGAAAGTGCCCAGGGATGATACAATCCCACCATGTTCTCAAGGACCGAGGTCACTGGATCTATTATGGATAGATGTCCCAGGATGATACAATCCCTCTTTATTCTCAAAGACCATGTTCTCCGGATCACTTTAGGGAAAGTTCCCAGGGATGATACAATCCCACTGCAACATCACTACTTCCCCTTTCAAGGAAGGTCTTTTCAAACAACACCAAGCTTGTCTCAAAAGTGTTAGAACTCTACTCGAGGCAGAGGCTTCATCAGTACATCATCATCCACATCTTCAGTATGTGAATACTGAAATATCACCATCTGTATCTCCAATATGTGAATACTGAAAGCATCATCATCTATATCTTCAGTATAGAAATACTGAAAGCATCATCATCTCTATATTCATTATAGAAATACAGAATCACCATCATCTGTATCTATAGTATGTAAATACTGAAATATCATCTATATCTTCAGTATGGGAATACTGAAATCATCATCATCTATATCTTCATTATGGGAATACTGAAATCATCATCATCTGTATCTTCAATATGGGAATACTAAAACATCATCATCTCTATATTCAGTATAGAAATATTGAATCACCATCATCTGCATCTACATTATCATCATCTGCATCTTATCTTGTAGGTAGAAATACCGGATTTCTATGTGTTACATCGAAACACAGGGTTCTTTGTCATCACAACTATGGTTATCACATAGAATCATTGTAGTATCCATCTTCAAGTCAAAGAGACCTGATATCAGCTTCTGAATCCATATGGCTTCACAACTTAGTAGAGCAATCTGCTATGTATTATGCTTCAACCGTGCTAAGAGAAACACTGGACTGTTTCTTGCTAAACCATGAACTAATAGCAGACCTCAAACAAAAGCATCTACCTGATGTGCTTTTCCTATCTGAGATACTTCCAGCCCAATCTGCATCTGTGTAGCCATACAATCTATACTCATGGCTACCATCATAGTATAGACCAAAGTCTATAGTCCCTTTTAGATATCTCATCACATGTTTTGCAGCTACTAAGTGAACCTGTCTTGGTTGAACAAGATATTGACTTAAGGTGTTCACAGCAAAACAAATGTCTGGTCTAGTATTTTTTAAGTACATCAATGACCCAATGATCTATCTGTAGTGAGTCACATCCACTAACTCTGATGAGTCATCAACTAACAACTTCAGGTTGGAGTCCATGGGTGTGGCCATGACTTTGCATTCCAACATATTGAATCTCTTCAATATCTCTACCGCATACTTTCCTTGGTTGAGAAAGATTCCTTCTTAACTTTTCCATACTTCCATACCTAGGAAATAATGCATTAACCCAAGGTCTTTCATCTCAAATTATTTTGCTAGTTTCTGCTTGCTTTCCATGATCTGTTTCTCATTCCTTTTCAAGAATAAATCATCCACATATAGTAATAGAATGACAGGTTCATCTTCTACAACCTTGTAGGAAAGGTTAGGATCAACTTTACTCTTGGAAAATCCCATGCTCATCAGGAAGCTATCTATTCTTCCATACCAAGCTCTGGGAGCTTTCTTTAGGCCATAGAGGGCCTTCTTCAACTTTCATGCTTGATTCCATCTATCTTCAACTTCAAATCCTCGTGACTATTCGATGTAAAACTCTTCCTCAATCATACCATTAAGGAAAGCTTGTCTTTACTTCATCATGGAAGAAACTACCATGATAGTTTTGAAGGAAGTGTACCTTGCTTCCTGGAGTAAGTTTCTCTTCATAATTAATTCCCTCTTTCTGATAGAAACATCTAGCCACAAGTCTTACCTTACTTCTATCAGCAACATATCTTATCTTGCAAATCCATTTGGAAGATACCACATTCTTTCTTTCTGGTTTGAGTACTATATCCCAAACATCATTCTAGTATCATAACATCTTCTATGAGTTTGTATTCTTAGGTCATCAACATATCCTAGTCTTCTACATTCAACCTTGAATGTTGGAACCCACTTTACTCTTGGTAAAGTCTCGATCAATCACAAAGCTATCCATCATGTCATACCATGTCGAACTTAGATATAATTTTCTGTAGACCCTCCCCTTGAAGTGGAGTATCATCTTCCCTCTTCATTCTGTACAGGTGGTTCTATGCTTGATATATACTGGTCAATAGAGTATGTCATGTCATAGTCTATTCTTTCTAAGGCAAATCACGAACCTTGCTTTATACACTTTTTCTTGTGGATCCATATGGAATATACTACGTACTTCCCTTTATGTCTCGAAATCATATCGTATACATCATTCCCCATGATCAACTGTTATTCTTTGATCATAACTTCTTTCATAGCATTCTTTTCTTCATCTTGAGTTATCTCTTGTACCCATGGTGGTCTTCATCCTTCAAGGTGGATCTACCGCTCTCTGAATCTCTTTCTTCCATCATGGTGTCTCTAACCTTGGGAGCTTTAGATTCATGTTTATTGGAGTGAATCTTGAATTTTCATCACTTGTTCTTCGGAACAAGTATAATCCTTCTTTTCTTATAGGAGGTTGTACAGGACCTTTCCTACAATTCAAATGCACCAGTTGCATGGTTAGAACTATTTCATAAAACATATGCATAACGACAAATTCTTATGCATCATGCAACTGTTTAGTCAATACAACATTCATCCATATCTCACATAAACTTTATAGATGCCTTCCATCTCTACCATGACATCATTGAGATTGTGCACTAATCCAATATGTCAGCAAAGAGGTTTGATAAGTAGCAATGGAGAGTTTTATAGCACCATGAGATACTTACCCATCACATGCATATTAGTAGTATACAGTCATTAATGCAAGCAATCTATCATGCATAACACATCAACTGAATATAATCAAATGTATAACAAAACAATATCATGAAATGACAATTGAATACTTATCTTTTATTTGTTTCGTGGGTAGACTCCATATTGATCATTCTGCTTTATCATATTCTTCATTCATGAAATCATCATTTCTTATCCAAATGATAAGATGAATAGAGGTTCTTCAAGAATTGAGTTCTTCATATTCCTCATCGCTTGAGGGATCTTCTTTGAATGGTGAGAGATTGATCTTTAATTGCTCCCATCTTCTTCTTCTCTTCTTATGAGTCGAGCTGAAAGCAATTACTTCCTTTTGGCATACATTCTTTACATGAATGAATCCCATGATCCTGGGAGGCCATTCAAGGTGGCTATCACCACTTCTGCATTCTCCACTTCTTCTTCTACTGCTTCAAGTTGTTCTGCATTCTGGATCTTTACATTCTTCAACTGTTTTCTCAAAGCCATCTTCTGATTTAAGTTCTTATATTAAAATAGCTTGATCAAGAAATCAAAAATATTTGGTGTCTTTAGGGAAGAAACTTGTGGTACAAGTTGATCCGTGATTGAATCAACAATGATATTCTTGGCCTTGATCAAGTTCTTCTTATGTAAGGCTTTGAGCCTCATCTCCGTATGGAACTGGAACCTCTCTACTCATGTAGGTGTCTAATTCATTTTCTTCAGAGAGATGAAATACTTCCATGATTGGAAGTTGTCAACTTTACCAAGCTTATCATCAAGCTGATGTGATAGATAACTTTTAAATGAGAACCCCAAATGCAAATAGAAAAAGATTAGATCTTACCGATTTGAGGTGTTCGTCTTGCTTCCAGAGCTAGTTGATTTAGGGTTTGTCAGAGAAACCCTAATTTTCAAAAACTTGGAATATTTAAGATATGATTGGAAAGAAAGATATATCTCTTCAAATGGAGCTATTTAATGTACTCCTTTTCTGAAAACAGTGGAGGGAAGCTCCCGGAAGAGGAAGCCCTAGTTTTCCAATTTCTTCTACAGAAATGCCTGTCACTGTTTCTGTGATATCTCTAAAATTACTACACCTATGTGTCTAAAATTTCTCACTATGGTGAAATCACATGTCCCTGATCCAAAACCATAGGTTTCATCAGAATTTGTTTCACCAATTGGGATGTATGATCCTTTTCCCAAGGTGACCTGTTACAGGACTATTCAGAACAGCGAAGTTGTACAGCCTGCCATGTGTCACTGTTTCATCTTATGGTTATAAAATTAGGACCACAGAAATTAAAATCTATGATATTTCTGGAACATATTCAGGAATTTAATTTGGACCTCTGTAGGCCACGCTATAGCAATTTTCCCTAGGTGTCTTGTTTAGGGATGAATTCTCGAGGAGGATGGAACCCTAACTTTGACGGATCATATCACCCAGGATATAGTGAATATGAGGATGAAATTTGGATACACTATACATCAGGATTGTATCTTCATCCTTTGAAATTTTTAGCTCCTGACCCTTCGCCAATATTGGTATATAGCGAATGTACCAAAACATAGCAGTTTTTGTATTTAGGGTTTTTCTAGCATGGGGTCAAAATAGTGTTTGACTTTCCCAGAGTTTCACACAACCAAAAAACTTGATCTAGGTCTCTAAAATTCGATTTTGATGAGGAGAGAAATCCTATTCCAGGCTCACTCAAAAATTCCTCTTCAGTAAGAAGCCCTAATTTCCTGCACCGAAAACTGAAAATGCTCGAAATCGAATTCTGCTTCGACAGAAAGATGCACCCTTCAATGGAGAGTCAGCCTAGCCTTCTTTTGCTGATCGATTATGGAGAGAGAACCAAAAAGTAAGAATCCCTAGCTTCTATAGATTGTGAAAGATGTCCTATCTAGGTTAGCTCTGATACCATGTTAAATTTTCATATGCTTAGCTAAGACATCAGTATATCATTTCAATTTTCATAACAAAAGCATATAAATATGATCACTGAAAGAAATAGTATCACAAGAACAACATATATTTATCCTGGGAAAACCCTAAAGGGAAAAACCCAGCAAAATATTCTTCAATATAGATGCCCCGAAAAGGTAAAAAGGTAAAACCAACAATGAGATCAAAAACCTGATCCTCCTCCTTCTCCAGCTACTTCTCTCCTCCACAAATGTGCTACTCAAGTGAGTGTATGAGTGTCTCAAATGAGGAGCACTACACCTCTATTTATATTCATCTGTTCACTTAAGTTAACTCATTTGACATGTAGGCTCGAGTTACACATGTAGGCTCAAGTAACCACATTGGGGTGCTAATGACCCACCTTTACAATTAGAGGGGACTACCTCATTACTCTTATTAGTTCTTTCGATTAGGAGCATCGGGGTACAATGTAATACAAGTGGTTCTCCCTGTAGGACCATCGGGGACCACAAAAATATACATATAGAATATTCTTCGAAGTTACAATATTTCAAAATTTCCATCATGGTGTAATGAACTAACACACCAGCTTTTCTTTATAGTGCCATGTTGTTAGAATGAAAGCTAAATCCAGCTAGATTTCTACCATGGTGTAATGTATTTGCTGAAAATAGTGCTGCGTTAGATGAAAATATACTTTATGAAAGCTAATAGACATTAGCTTTACTCACCGTGCAATGCTTTAAGAATGAAAGATAACTCCAACTTGATTTCCATCATAGTGTAATGAGCTAACACACCTAATCTTTCTCTTATAGTGCCATGTTGTTAGAAGGAAAGATAACTCCAACTAGATTTCCATTATGGTGTAATGTATTTGATAACAATATGGCTGTGTAAGATGGAAAACTACCTTATGAAAGCTAATAGACATTAGCTTTACTCACTAAGAAATGTTCTAAGAATGAAATATAACTCTAACTAGATTTCCATCATGGTGCATTGTGACTGATGACAATGTGGTTGTGCTAGATATAAAATTACACTATGAAAGCTTACACACATTAGATTTCACTCACCGTGAAACGATTTAAGGATGAGAGCTAACTCCAACTATATTTTCAACAAGGTGCAATGTGGGTTGTTTTAGATATAAAACTACTTTATGAAATTCAACACACATTAGGTTTCACTCATCATGCCATGGTGTTAGAAGGAAAGCTAACTTGAGCTAAATTTGCATCATGGTGTAATGGACTAACACACAAGCTTTTCCTTATAGTGCCAAGTTGTTAGAAGGAATGCTAACTCCAGCTAGATTTCCATCATGGTGTAATGTATTTGATAACAATGTGGTTGTATTAGATGGAAAACTACTTTATGAAAGCTAACATACATTGGCTTTACTCATTGTGCAATGTTTTAAGAACAAAAACTAACTATAGCTAGATTTCCATGATGGTGCATTGTGATTGATGACAATGTGATTGTGCTAGATGGAAAAATACATTATGAAAGCTAACTCACATTAGATTTAACTCACCGTGCAATGATTAAAGGACAAAAGCTAACTCCAATTATATTTCCATTACGGTGCAATGTGATCGATGACGATGTGATTGTGTTAGATGAAAAACTACCTTATGAAAGTTAACACACATTAGCTTTCACTCATTGTGCCATGTAGTTAAAAAAAGAGATAACTCTAGCTATATTTTCTTCATGGTGTAATGTATTTGATGACAATGTGACTGTGTTAGATGGAAAACTACCTTACGAAAGGTAACACACATTAGTTATTACTCACCATGCAACGTTTTAAGAACGAAAGCTAACTCTAGCTAGATTTCCAACATGGTGCATTTTGATTGATGACAATGTGATTGTGCTAAATGGAAAACTACATTATGAAATGTAACACATTAGATTTCACTCACAATGCAACGATTTAAGGTTGAAAGCTAACTCCATCTAGATTTCCATCACGATGCAATGTCACAATTTGGTTGTGTTAGATGAAAAACTACCTTATGAAATCTAACACACATTAGATTTCACTCATTGTTCCATGTTGGTAGAAATAAAACTAAATCCATCTATATTTTCATAATGGTGTAATGAGCTAACACACATAAGCTTTCACTTATAGTGCCATGTTAGAAGGAAAGCTAACTCCAGCTAGATTTTCATCATGGTGTAATGTATTTGAGGACAATGTGCCAGTGTTAGATGGAAATCTACCTTATGAAAGCTAACACACATTACCTTTTACTCATCGTGCAATGGTTTAAGAATGAAAGCTAACTCCAACTAGATTTCCATCATGGTGCATTGTGATTGATGACAATGTGGCCGTGCTAGATGGAAAACTACACTATGAAAGATTACACACATTAGATTTCACTCACCGTGCAACTATTTAAAGATGAAAGGTAACTTCAACTATATTTCCAACACTTGGTAATGTGATTGATGACAATGTGGTTGTGTTACATGAAAAAATACGGTTGGGTTGACTTACACTATGCAGACCCGGGTTTAATTTATTGTACCAACAAATCCCTTAGCTTACTGGCCCTTTCAGCGACAGACCACAGAACGACCTGAAGTCTCACCCAAAGTGATCCTAGATGGGGTGGCTAAAGAATCAGGTATCCTCAACCAGGCTCTGTGACATCCTAGGTCCTCTTGACTCTAATAACCAGTGGGATCTATTAACAAGGCTATTTCTATCTTCCTAGCTGACTCTGCTATCGGACTGGCTCTTATCGCATCACAGCTTCTAGGATGATGCGCAAACTTACTCTTTTGCTCAACTCTTAACCTGCGATATCTCACAACGTGGCTCCTCCGACAGTGCGATATTGCCTTTCTACACTGCGATCTCTCCTACAGTAAGACTAAATATGCTCATCAACTCTCAAGGTCCAGAGGCTTCCTCTCTAGGTATAATAGCTCAGTTACTCTTCATTAAAGTTTTAAACAACTTCACTTAAGCTTCTACAGTCTAACACGCTTAACATCAATCACGCTCAACTCGCTAAACTCATATACAGGAGTCACTTAACGTTGTCACTGTTACTGTTGTGAATCAAGCATCGATAAACTCATATACAGAATACTCAACACATTCATCTTGCATTTAACCTTCTATGTTACTATAAACTGAAGGATAGCATACATACATTCATGAAACAGTCGCACAACACACGGATTTTACGTGGTTCACCTCCAGGGGGGGAAGCTACGTCCACGAGAAATATTTTTATATTATATCTAGAGAGAGTAACACAGTTCCACTACAACCTCTTATGCAGCTTGATATCTTCTTGGAAACTCCACGCACTCAACTAGGAGCCCTTCTCTCTTAGATCTCTTCTCTTCTATAATGCTTTCTTCTTACAATATATCCTCTCTCTCTCTCTCTCTCTCTCTCTCTCTCTCTCAATCCCTGTAGATTGTTACATTCATGCTCAAGGAGTCAGCTGCTGGTTACAGTAAGATAACTATAGACTTAACAATAGAACCAGAGCTTGACTCTTCCTCAATATCTTACACAACAGATGACCAACTAACTAACTGACTAGCTGGCTAACTATCTGAATGGCTAGCTAACTGTCTACTTTCTAACAGTCTAACCCTTCTCAATACAAAATACATGCATAAATAGGTGGCCCGAAGGTCTCACCATGATACAACACTGTGGCCCTATCCCAACAGTAACCCAAAAACCCTATCTATGATAGTCGGCCTATTTGTACTTTGAACTACCGCTTATTGGTCACACTGTAGCTTTATGTAGTCTTCTGCGATTTTTGGCGCTGATCATGGGTATGGGCACTGCTTCCTCGGTTGCTCCCCTTCTGTCCTTTGTCTTTAATACCTCGACCCGTTGCTCCTTTTCCATTTATGAGGGTAGCTGATCCCTCCTGTCATCGCCGCTACCTTAAATGCAGTGGTTGAGCTCTCTTCTCGACCGCTTCAGGTACTATTTCCTTTGACTTCCTTGTTCCACTATGGTAGCTTTTCCTGTAGCTACGGGGACCTGCTCTAACAGTCCCCTAATAGTTACTTGTGGCTCATCCCTGAGCCACTAACAACTGGCTTCTCTTGCTGTAGCTTCTCCTTGGCTTCCTACGAAGTCCTTGCGAATCTCTCCCTAAGTCCTGCGACATCTTTGTCCATAGCTTCGACACAGTCTTGTGCCACTTCAAGCATAACTTGACTAATCAGGGGGTCTTCTGTGTTATCAATTTCACTTTTTCTTGTAGTGAACTCCTTGACCTTCTGCTCAACCGCATCGACCAGCTCTGCGATTTGTTCCTGATACGGTTGAAGCAGGTTATTGAATTGTATCTATTTTCCTCACAACTGCTGTGCTTCCTGTTGCAAATGGTTCATCTCTGTCATCTTCTTCATCTTTGCAATAGCTCCTAAGCTCTTGAATTCTTCCTTCATTGCTGCTACTGCATTCTCTATGTTTTGGATGCTCTGCTGCAAATCCAGTTTAGCTGGGAGCTCTTCTAGCTTCGACCATGTCTTCGTCGCATCAGCTAGCAATGAATCTGAACCATCTATGTGACACTTCATCTGTGTTGAAGTGAGTCTAAAGGCCTGTGCCCTTGCTTCCTTTTCTACCTTAGGTGTTCCTGGTGCTCGAGCCTCAAGCTCAGCAATCTGCGCCTTGTGGTCTTCCTCCATATTGACCACTGTCTCTTCCAGAGCCTTTGCTCTATCTGCAATTCTTCTTACTTTTTGTGTTAAAGGCAAGGAAAACTCTATGTTACACTGGGGTAACTCCAATGTGATGTTATGTAGGACCTAACTGAAATCCTGTTCTCTTTATTCGTATACTCTTAACTCCGCCACCTTTATCTGAAAGCTTACGGTGAACTCTGCATTCCGTTGTATCAACTGAGTGTTCTGCTTATAAGTCGAAAGCACTCTATCCCTGAGCTTTGCAGCTATCTGCCGTTGGATCATCTGTAGTTGATCAACAGGGAATTGTGCCAGATTGAACTCGACAGGGTGTCTAACCTGTATCTACACGTCAATCATCAAATCAGGGAATCGGATGCTCCCTGGCGATATCAACACTGTATTGATGTGATCTTTTGCAATGACTTCCTCGTGGGAAATCGATGGTGTTGAAATTTCTCCTGTTGTCACCTTGACTGGCAGAATCTACATTGTGGTAGTCTTCTTAGTTAGTGCCTTCAATTCTAGAAGCTGCTTTTCTATCGTGCTCTGTAGCTTGTCTTGCAATTTCTGCATTGCCTAAAATGAGTCCCGCATCGCCTCCTGCAATCTCGATGCGATGAGCTCATAGTCATCCTCTTTTAGTATGGTCTCTGTATTTGGCTTTGAGGCTTTGAATTTTTTCTTCTTTTGTGTCGCTATTGGCACTTCTACTACATCTTTTCTCTTGGAACCCACCTTATCCTTTCCTTTGTCTAATGGATCGGTCGGTGCAGTCTCTGTTGGTATAGTTCCTGCTGTGGCATCTTCTAATGCCTTCTTCCACACTTCATCAAAGGATTTGATGACATATTCTACATCTTGCACTGTCATCCTGAATGAACCAATAGCCCAATTATCCGTTCTAAACCCTTTTGGCCTCAGATAGATTGTATGCCTGTCCACCATGAAATCATGTCAATTTTGATACATGTCAACAATCTCTGTGTTGATCCGCGGTGTCTCCTAGATGAATCGCTGTAACAGCTTATAGTATTCATATAATACTATCATATTGATCTTTTTCTTGGCTGGGCTGTTGCTTTCCCATAAGTTTGCATATCTTATGCCTCTGCATTCTCCGCCTCGTAGCTGTAGAAACTGGGTATGGGGCGGCTCTCTCCACCCGATGAATGCGCACAATATTAGCAACCACGAGAAATGGAAGGGGTGGTTTGGCTCGTCCTGTGCTGTCAAACAATCGTGAAGAAAAATATTTAATAAAAAAAAACACCAATTAAATTGTTCACCTTCTACGACCTACATGACAAGGTGAATTACTAATCCTGTGACTTCTTTCAGGTGTACTTTGGTTAACAGTTTTCCTGCAAGCAGACTGGCTGTAAATCTGAGTGTATCATCTGCTAAGGTTGTGAGTTCATAATCCTGACCTCATCTTTGTAGCTTATACTTGTTAACTAGAAGCGCTGGTAGCTTAGTATCCTTTCTCTTCCCTGATATATGCGTCTGAGGGTCCTTACCGATCTTGGACAGCCCAGTGATGCAGTGTATCAAATCAACGTTCAACTCAGCCCTGTTACCCAGCTAGAGGTAACCTCCATGTACATAGGAAAGTAGCACATGCACCATGACATTAACCTCTGCACCTCATCCAAAATGTGGTATTCTCAACAAATTGAGCAAGCCTGACTGCTCAAGAATCTAGACATGTTCCATAGGGACAAACTCATCTGCATCGGTCCTCGGGTTCCTCTGAACCATAAGATACTGATCTGACCAAAAATAAGGATATGTCTTATTGTGTCCAAGGTTATAGTTTGTAAATTCGAGAGCAGGGACATATCCTAACAGTTCTCCATCTTCCTTTACACGAGGATCAATCAGCGGTAGCGAAACAAGAAACTTAGCACCCTTGGGAATGGTTACCTCTGGTGCATCCTTGACTCGTGGCACAATGTATATTGTTGTCATATGAAATTCTTCTTCCTGCTCTGGGCTGGACTCTTCTACTATCTAATCTTGACTCCTCATCCTTGGCATCTGTCTGACCTGTGGTGCACCTAATTTCACAACCCTAGGCGGCGTCGTCATAGCAGACTCGAGGCCACCACGCTGGAATTATCGCACAATGTCTTCTAAAGGTTCCTTCTCAGACATAAACCATCTGGTGCAATACTCTGGACTGGTAATGGCTGCGAAAATGGAAAAACTAGCACTCTGTAACTGGAGTATCTCTACACAGGGAAAACTCTACAAATTGCTCTATAACTCTCAGAAATCGTAAAAGTAATCCTTCTATTGGAATGCTATGTGTATTTGTACTGAAGGAGATAATCTATGAAGCAATGATCATTTAGGCTAGACCCATCAGCAGCATTTATTTCATGGACAAGACAACACCTGTCGCCTCGATCCTCATTAATTGCTGAAAATTTGATCAATTTTCCTTCGAAAATTGCGCACAGGCGCCGGTCTCGACCGAGATTTACCAAATATAGGACAATCCTTGTACTGTTTCCAAATATAGGGCAACGTATGCCTGTCATATCTAGATTAATTGCTTGTCAGAGGGAAAAGTGACTGGCCCTCTGTCCCTTCTCAAAATTGTCTTCGTGGCACGAGGAACATCACCTCGCTGCGATGCAACACCGCATCGTCCTAGACCAAAAAGTTGACGTGAACCTCCACAATGTTCAAAACTCCGGAAGCATCCTATGACCTGCGCAAAATAAACTTTCCTGCTGCGATTCCTCCTACTTAGAACTTTTTTCAGCTGGTGTAGACTAGTTATGGGTGCGATGCCTCCTTTCAACTACACTGGACATCTACACCACTCAGTTCTCTGAGTTAGGGTTTAGAGGTGGAGTGGCTATGACTATAAAGCTTAATACTACTGCCATTAATCAAAGTAGGAACAAACTCCCCGTTCAGCTTACTGAGCTGAACGACGCCTCCTTCTATGACTTGCTGAATCTGATATGGCCCCAACCAATGTGTCTTGAACTTCCCTGGAAACTTAACAAACTTGCTTTCATAAAGGAGCACTAGGTCTCCTATCTAAAAAATCTTGCTCTTGATGTGCCTGTCATGCCAAGCTTTTTCTCGTGCCTTCTGCACTTTTTAATGAAATATTGTGATGAATCTGTCTTCTTCTAAGGCAAGCAGTTGTGCTAGTCTTTCATTCATCGTATATGTATCAGCCATCTCGGTAATTTGAGCAATTCTTAAACTGGGAATAAGATGTTCCATAGGCATAACAACCTCTTGTCCATACACAAAGCTGAAAGGTGTGTGTCCTGTGATTTTCTTGCATGTGGTCCTATAAGCCCATAGTACAGCATTAACCCTGAGGTCCCAATCATCTCTTTAGCTGTTACAGATCTTAGTAAGAGCATTTTCTAAAATCTTGTTAAAAGCCTCCACCGTACCATTAGCTTGTGGGTGGTAGGGAGTGCTCTTATGGTGCTGTATTTGAAATTCCTCCGTCAAGGCCTTAATAGTGCGATTTAGAAAATGTGTGCCTTGATCACTCATCAGAATTGCTGGACATCCAAATCTACTTATGATGTTTTCAAAAATGAATTGTGCAGCTGTAGCAGCATCACAATTCCTTATTGCTTTGGCCTCTATCCACCTGGTCAGGTATTCTGTTCCTGTGATAATGTATCTCGCACCAGTTCTCTTTCCTGGTGGGTTGATAGGACCCATGAAATCTATAGACCACTTGTCAAATGCCCGCAGTGTAATCTGTGGTCGCAGTGGCATTTCATCTCTTCGCGAAGGTTTTCCTACCCTCTAGTAGATATTGCAGCATCTGCAAAACTCCTTAGTGTCTTTATGTAAAGTAGGCCACCATAATCCTGCAGCTAGAATTTTTTGAGCAGTCGGCTTTCCTGTAAAATGACCTCCTACGGTACCTAAATGTGCTTCTCTGATAATGGCCTCTTTCTCATGCGGCATAATGCATCTGCATAGGACTTCATCTGGACCTAACTTGTATAAATGTCCTACAATCAAAGTGAAATCTGCTGCTTTAACAACTAACTATTTCTTTTGATGTTTAGTAAAGTCAACTGGTGCCCACCCTGTAGTGAGAAAGTGAATAATATCTACGTAATACTCATCTGCGATCTAGATAGAAAACAATTGTGCATCTAGCAAATTATCCTCTAGATTACTTGGTTCTTTTCCTGAGTCTATTTGCGATAGATGATCAGGTCTGGCATTCAATTTTCCTAGTTTTACAATAATTTCAAAATCATACTCCTGAAATAGGAGTAACCATCTGTAGATCCTTCCCCCTAACACTGGCTTATTGACCAAATACTTTAAAGCGGAATGGTCAGTGAACATATTGAATGGGGTACCCAACAAGTAGTGCCTGAACTTCTGTAGAGCATACACCATAGCTAATCCTTCTCTTTCTGTAGTGGTGTAGTTCTTTTCTGTGGTAGATAACTTTCTACTTGAGTATGCGATAGGGTGATCGATACCCCCTTCTCCTGGATATGTTAAGACAATCCCCAGTGTGATGCCAGATGCATCCACATGTACATGAAATGGCTTGTCCCAATCTAGAAATACTAAGATGGGTTTTGTGACCATCTTCTCTTTAAGAGAGTCTAAAATTTGTTGGCATTCCTCATTCCATAGGAATTTCATTTCTTTCTTTAACAGCTTTTCCATAGGTGATGTGATCTTTGCATAGCCTTTAATGAATTTTCTATAATACCCTGTATGACCAAGCACTGTCCTCAATTGCTTGACTGAGTTGGGTGCTGGAATATTTACAATGATGGCAATGTTTGCAGGATCTACCATCAAGCCTTGTCTGCAAACAATATGACCCAACAAAATACCAAATGGTGCACAGAATATACATTTCCTCAAGTTAAGAGAAATCTGATATTGCCTACATTTCTCTAACATGAGCCTTAAATCTCTTATATGCTTTTTGATTAATCCAAATACAGTCCAATCATCAAAATAGAATTCTAATAATTTATGGATGTATTCCTTAAAGACAGCAACTACTACTCTAGAAAAGATAGCTGGTGCATTTTTAAGACCAAAGGGCATTACCGTGTACTGGAATGAGCCCCATTCTGTCGCAAAGGTGGTCTTATGTCGATCCTATGGATGAATTCTTATATGGTGATAGCCTAAAAATCCATCAATGAATGAGTAGATCACTTGTCCTCCTACATTGTCTAAAACTTCATCAGTAAAAGGTGTCGGAAATGGGTCATGAAGCGATGCGTCGTTGAGTTTGCACAAATCGACACAAACCCTGATTTCTCCTTTAGTTTTCTTTTCCTGCACAACCATGGGACTAACCCATTCACTCTCTTATACTGGCTCAATGATGCATGCTGCTAGCATCTTATCAATCTCATCCTTAACTTTTTCTTTATAACAAGGATTTAATCTGTATGGATGCTGCTTAACTGGCCTAGCATCCACTTTCAAAGGTATCCTCATGACTCCCAAATATCCTACTATTCCCTTCATCTATGTAAACTTAGTGGGAAATACATCCTGATAGTCATGTGACAAATCTGTGATGTGTCCTACCGTTTCATCATCCCAATAGTCTCCAATAGAGGCAAACTTTGGTTCTGTTTCTGTGCCAATATTGATCTTTTTAATCTTTAGGCTCTGTGACAACTGGAATGTCTAGCTTTGGTCCCTCAACTTCACAAGTCCCTTCTGAATCTAGAATGTTGATACTGCGAGGATTTTCATCCTCATCACCTGGCTCTTCTGTGAAGTTGTAACACTCTAGTGCATGTTCTAACTGAATGGCCCAATCAGGCTGAGTATACACTGGTAGGGTACAGTCATCAAATATCTTAGTCTTTACAATCTCTAGAGCTTGATCAATGCTTGGGTACTCAGATTCAAAAGTGAAAGTGAGTAGAAATATGTCTATCATAACTGGCCATGTAATCATTCCTCTACGCAACTCTGTCTTAGTGTACCAGTTCCTTGGGACTGTGTCTAAAGTGTGAATGAATAGGTGAACCCATTCATCCTCTGGAATGTCCGACCAATTCTGTTCACAAATATTAATATGTGACCTGGGGTAACTTTCTCCTATATATTTATGCTGTAAGCACTCCTTGTCATTAGATAATCTTATCATCATCAATCTATTAAAATCATCCCATGATGCGATATTTTATTTATGTGCATGCCACCATCTTGCATGTGTGGCTCTTACTGCAAGGTCAATAGATTCCATCCTCTGCTCATGAGGGATTTCCTGCTCAAATTGCTATAAAAAGTCATTGACATCTACTAATCCATCAAATGATGGAATATCCTTAATCTTTGTTCCAATCCATCGCAGTGACTTAGTCATAAATGCACATCTGCGAGCTGAGACTTCATAAAGTCTATTCTGCCAATTTTCTAAACCAACATCCAAATCTGATGCACATGAGCTATCACATCGCCAACTAATATGTCCCTCTGTGGTGGGATTGATATAATCACTCTGGTTAGCAGTCATCTGATAGAAGCTCTCCATATTACGCACCTCTTCCTCTGCTCTAATAGGTTCAATGTATCGAGGACCCTGAAAAGGATCCAACGGTGCGATGACTCGAATATGTTTATTCTCAAAGGTCATTTGTCTTTTCTTCAAATCGATAACAACCATGTTATCAATTTCCCAATCAATACCTAATAAAGATGGATATGGTCTGCTATCGCCAATAATTCTATGACTTCAAAATCTGCAAAGCTGCGAACTCTGTCAATATCAATTGGTACTTGCGGTAATCAACCCAATGCCAATACCCTCTGCTGATTGGCTAGTCGCATATGGATAGGTGATCTAGCTAACTTAGGGCTACCCATATATTTCCATGTCTACTTAGTAAGAACATTTACCTCTGATCCTAAATCTATGATTACCTCATCCATTTCAAACTCTCCAATTTGTGCTGTGAGTCTCATTTCTCTTCTTGTTCTTGTATGGCCTATAATATTATGAACAACACATTGCGTACTGCTCACGGAAGAAGACTGCTGATACTAATCTATGATGCGCTGAAGCTCTCCTATGGCTTTCTCATTTCTTACAAGTTTCAAGCAGCTCCGCAGGAAGGATTGTACACTTCTTGTCAACTCATCCTCTTCGCACCTTCCCAATGTGGTAGCCTGCGATGTCTGCACAGGACTAACGCCACAAGGTTTTTGATGCGATACACCCCTACAAGGAAATATCTGCGATCCTGTTGGTGTAGGGTCAGTAAAGAAAGTTTTAGCTTGCTGAAATGTTTCTTTGTTCTTTTGCAGGTCAAGTGGTGTAGATTTATCAGTGGCTTTACGCACCCACTTCGGACCTATATTATTTTTGACATCTTGCGATATCCTATTGGTAGAAGCACCGCTATGAGTCACAATATTGACTCTTGGTTCTAGTTCTTTCTGCTCAGCAGCAATAAGATGAATATTTTGGTTTACTGCTGGCTTAGGATCCTTAATCTTAGCTATCAATATAGGACATTCTTCTATAGTATGATCATAGGACTTGCAATACTTACATGTTGTAGTAGGGTTCTGACAATCCCTAGCATAATGTCCTATGGCTCCACAGTTGTAACAAACAATTGGTCCATGGCCACGGCAAAATATTCCACCACGTTCTCGTCCTCTAAATCCTCCTCCACGGCCATCATGAGCCGGTTCATACTGTGGACCTGCTGATGGTCCTGATGTCTCTGAATGGACTCTGTAGAAGTCATGTTTTCTCTCTATCATGAGATCATAAGCTCTGCAATTATTTTCATCATGTCCCACTAACTTACATAAGTTACACTATAAATTATTAGGAGTTTGTACATACTTCTGAAGTAAAGGGCATTCCTGTGGTCTATGTCCTCTTGTTCTACAGATTTCACACCATGGCCCTTGAGTCTGTACTAAGGGGTTAGGAGCCCCACTTGCTAGATACTCAACAAATACTGGACAATTATCTTTGGTATGGCCATGTCCTTTACACTTTGTACACCATAATTCTTGTTCAGCCTCTTTTCCTTTCTTAATCTCATGTAGCTGTAAAGTGAGATTGGCTAACTGATTCTGTAAGTTTGTCATACCTACACTAGTCTTAGCTAGAGGTGAAGCCTCTAGTTTCATTGCCATCTCCAATGCTTCATCCTGCGTATGGAGTTTTTGTTGCATTAGTGGAAGTCTGATATGAGGGAGCAGTGCTGCGATGAACCATTCCTTATGTTGCTCCGGCGCAAAATCAAAACTAACTTGGTCTATAAGAGCTTTAAATTTCTGATCGAAATCCCATACTGATTGTGTGGGTAACTGTTTGATGTCTTTAAGTTCTGTGATACATTGTGACTCAGACTTGGGTTTCTTAAATTCCTTAATCATTGCGGTCCTGATCTCTATGAGTGTTCTGATATGCACTGATGTATACTTCATATACCATGTTAAATCTCTTTCTCTAAGTGTAGTATCCAACTGGACAAGCTTATTATTGTCATCCTGGATCTGTTTAATGGTCCATACAGCTTCACATAGGAACCAATGTTGTTCTAGGTCTTCTGCCCTTGTACCCTTAAAGGTAGGTAATTTCATGTCATCCCCCATTCTGTTTCTACGTGGTGGATTCTAATTTGCTGTATTACTACCACTTGGTGGTGTAAATGTAGGTGATGTAGAGGTAGTATGTACTGTGTGTGAACTATGAGATGGAGTTCCTATGGGATTATTCTAAGTCTCGATCGATTTCTGTGGGGTATAAGGGTGGTAAGGGATATCCCCTGCTGTTCTTTCTCTATTACTTTGACTCTGTTCTCTAGTACTGTTTGAAATGTCTTCAAAGAAGGAAGATCTGAAATCTACTTTATATTTCTTACCACTACGTGTACATCCAATTTCTTCAAAATCACTCTCAAACTCTTGTGACATTACACTTACTTAACTTATTCATCTAAGAATATATCCAATACTCTTTTTTCATATAATAACATCTTAAGGGACAAATTTAAAGAGTTCAAGTACTTACCACGATATCCTTTGAAGAAGTACCTCTCTGCTTCACTGAAACTCTTTCTTTGATCAACTGCAAACTCTATAATGAAAGCTTTCAGCAAACTCGCAAGCCAGAAGTCTACTTCCCATGAAATGGGATTATCTATGCTCTTCACTGTGTGAATTAGCTCTGGTGTCCAAAAAATGTTCCTTTTATTCTTGAATATATGCTTATCATTCAACTTTGACAACCAATCATACAACTCATTTGCATAGGTCGAAAAAAATATCTCATGCAGGTTTGTGAAGATATGTTTCTGTAACTAGTCCTCTGTGCTAAGCCTAGGACTGTTGTTTTCTTGCGTAGCAAATTATCTTTCTTTAGACTCAACCCACTGGTTAAGTTCTTCTTTAGTAGGATGCCAACAGAACATCAGCTCTTCAACTTGTTCAAAACCCGTAATGGAACCATTTGTTGGGTTGACTTACACTGTACAGACCCAGGTTTACTTTATTGTACCAACAAATCTCCTAGCTCACTGGTCCTTTCGGTGACATACCGCAGAATGGCCTGAAGTCTCACCCGAAGTGATCCTAGATGGGGTGGCTAAAGACTCAGGTGTCCTCAACCAGGTTCTATGACATCCTAGGTCCTCTTGACTCTAATAACCAGTGGGATCTCTTAACAAGGCTATTTCTCTCTTCCTAGATGACTCTGCTATCAGACTGGATCTTATCGCATCACAACTTCTAGGACAATGCACAAACTTACTCTTCTGCTCAACTCTTAACCTGCAATATCTCACACCGCGGCTCCTCCGACAGTGCGATATTGCCTTTCTACGCTGTGATATCTCCTACAATAATACTTAATATGCTCATCAAATCTCAAGGTCGAGAGGCTTCCTCTTTGGGTATAATAGCTCAGTTACTCTTCATTAAAGTGTTAAACAACTTCACTTAAGCTTCTACAGTCTAACATGCTTAACATCAATCACACTCAACTTGCTGAACTCATATACATGAGTCACTTAATGCTGTCACTGTTACTGTTGTGAATCAAGCACCGATAAACTCATATACAGAATACTCAACACATTCAACTTGCATTTAACCTTCTATGTTATTGTAAATTGAAGGATAGCATACATACATTCATTAACGGATAAGAAGCCTTCATGTAATGAATAACAAATAGCAAATAAGTAGAGCACAATCACATGAAACAGTCGTACAACACATAGATTTTACGTGGTTCACCTCCAAGGGGGAAGCTACGTCCACGGGAACTGTGTTTATATTATATCTAGAGAGAGTAACACAGTTCCACTACAACCTATTATGCAGCTTGAGATCTTCTGGGAAACTCCACACACTCAGCTGGGATCCCTTCTCTCTTAGATCTCTTCTCTTCTATAATGCTTTCTTCTTACAATATATCCTCTCTCTCTCTCTCTCTCAATCCTTACGGATTGTTACATTCATGTTCAAGGATTCGACTGCCGGTTACAGTAAGATAACTACAGACTTAACAACAGAACCAGAGCTCGACTCTTCCTCAATATCTTACACAACAGATGACCAACTAACTAACTGACTAACTGGCTAACTATCTGAATGGATAGCTAACTGTCTACTTGCTAACAGTCTAACCCTTCTCAATACAAAATACATGCTTAAATAGGTGGTCTGAAGGTCTCACCATGATACAACATTGTGGGCCTATCCCAATAGTAACCCAAAAACCCTATCTGTGACAGTCAGCCTATCTGTACTTTGAACTGCCGCTTACTGGTCACACTGCAGCTTTCTGTAGTCTTCCATGATTTTTGGCGTTGATCGTGGGTATGGGCACTACTTCCTCAGTTTCTCCCCTTCTGTCATTTTTCTTTAATACCTCAGCCTGTTGCTCCTTTTCCATTTATGAGGGTAGCTGAGCCCTCCTGTCGTCGCCGCTGCCTTAAATGCAGTGGTTGAGCTCTCTTCTCGGTCGCTTCAGGTACTATTTCCTTTAACTTCCTTGTTCCGCTATGGCAACTTTTCCTATAGCTACGGGGCCCTGATCCAACAACAACCTTATGAAAGTGTTGGGGCCTGGCAATTTGCAGGCGGCAACAGTAAGGGATTCTCCCCAATCAACGTTCCCAACTAGCCCGTTGACTGTTTGGAATAGGGAATCCGTCCGGTTTGCGGTCCGGCTACCGTAGGTCAAGAAACAAAACAAAGGCTTTACCGGTTGCGGCCCGGCCCATCGAGTTTTTGTATTTTGACTTTAATAAATGAGATGCAAGTGCCTAACTAAATGCAGAGCGATCAAGATGTAGGGAGCGGTCACAATGTGATGCACAGGTTCTTACCTCTCGTCTTATGCTCGCAAGCAACCAAATCAGATACAATAAGAAATAAACTAACTATCTAATCTATCCCTAGGGAGCAAGGTTATCATTCTGGGTGAGCAATACATCTTGCACATGCATTATGAAGAATCATAGATAGCTAATTTTTCTTTCAAAACACATGAACACTTCAAGATATTCAAATAACCAGATAGCCGATCATTTTATAACAACATTTATTACTCACAGTGAAATCAATATCTCAGAAACTACTGAAGAACATTTAACAAGAACATAGGTTCATAACATTAAATACTCTTACAGTAAATGAAACACAGCTGAAAATGAAATAGTTCCTCTTCCACATTATTCATTGCGTTGCATTGATACATTCCACTTTTCACTCTCTCCAACAGGCAAAAATTGAAGTTTCCTTTGCAAAACGAAGTAGTTCCTCTTACAAGCAAACATTTACAAAATTTTCCAGGGAAAAAGCCCTATCTTAGTCCTACTTCCAAATATTTAAACTACAACTGCTACCCCCTAGGCTGCCTCCCGGCCTGTGATGTTTCAACATCTTCAACGTTTCAGCTTCCTCTTCTGGCCGTTTTGTCTTCCCAATCATTTTCTGTGAGCATTTATATCCTGATTAGTAACCGATAAATCTTCCTAGTCGGCGCCTCTGTCATTCATTTGTTTTGTCCTTTTCTCAGCTCAAGTTCATTTCAACGATCCATCAGATTCCTCTTGCAGACAATTTTGGTGCATTATTCGTTGAAATGAGATCTTAGACATTAAACTTTTCTTCCCAGAATGGTAAATCCACAAGAAACTAGCCAGGTTCATCCGGACAAGGTCTCGATTAAGATTTCGGTGGGAAAAACATAAATCGGTGGTCGGCAAGCTTCGGGCACCGGACGAGGAAAGAGAAACCTGGTCACAAAGACGGAACAGAAGGAGCTAACGTGGCGCGGAGGCGCAGGCTAGAAAACTTCACATCAGACGTCGGAAAGGATAGGACATCGTAGGCTGAATGGTTCTTCCATCCGCAACGGTAGATAAGGAAAGGGCTGAAGACAAGCGATGGAAGCGGGGAAAGGCTTAGTCGAACGTCGGAAGACACCTCAATCGGAATTTTAAAGGATCTCTCCAGCCGCAACGATGGACGATTTAGGGCTACATGCAAGCGTTCGAAGGCTAAAATGAATCGGGCGTCGGATGGGTTCAGACTTCGGGTGAAGAAAAGATCTTGGAGCCGCAACAGCGGAGAAGCTAAGACTTTGTAGCTTCCGATTCAACAGCAAAAATAGGCCCGATTACAAGAAAATTCAAGGATTTGAGCAGCGTTAACAACCAAAGTCGCTTTCTTCGCAAAGGCTTCCCTGAAGAACAAAATTTTACTTCTCCACGGCCAGAAATCCACAACTTAACCGAAATTGAACATGGCATGAATAAACCTGCTGACATCCAATCTTCAAAGTAAAAAAAAATGAAAAGAAGATATGCCCGAGAGGCTCAAGCATTTAACGATCCAACCAAGCAAAAATGATGAGGAGGGGCCCATAATTTAAATAAAAATAAATTTGGGGAGAACAGTTGCGGCAGCAACAACTGGCGATTACCTGGTGAACCTAGATCTCTGGGTGATTATACTTTGAGCAACATACTATTTAACCAGAATGCTTCTAATGAATTCTTCCAGCCATATGGATTCCTCGACCGACAGAAATGTGTACCTTAATCATTGATGATGGTCCATTTGGGAAAAGGGAAAACCGAGACCTTCAAGTCCGGACAACTATGTTGAGGCCAGAGTATGAGTTTCATTATTACCTCTGTTTTCAGGTAGCTAATAGTGCGGACACCATAGGATTGCAGTAGATGGTAAACAACAATATTCGTTTGTTCCTCATTCCCATGCCATTTTAACTCTTTTGTGCTTTTGGACTTTTGTCCCTTTCATTTGAGTCTTTCTGTGCGCCTTTCTTACTAAATTTTAATTCAGGATCCTCTATCCCATAGTATCCTTTTGTGTGAGTGGTATATTTTAAGCTTCAGCTCACAGACGGAGAGGTTCTTTTGGCCTTAAGTACTTATGATTCAGCACCTGCTTTGATTTATGATGCTTTTATAGAAGTTTGGACTCTTTATTTGCCTTTTAGCATTCGTTTCTTGGCATGGGATTATTTATATTTAATACAATATTCACCTTGCTTTTCCCATGGGTCCTTTACTGTCGCTCCTTAGAACATTTTAAATGTGACGTGGATGGAGCCCCGACATAGTACTCCAGACTCTTCGAATCCGGTTTAATTCACAGGGGTTAAGCAGGACTTCAATGCACACAACATTTTATTTGAGAAAACTCTTAGGCTGGAAGAAATATTTTAGCAACACACAGGCTGACACTCAACGTATTTGCTATCCCCAACAGACCTTAATATCCTCCAGACAGTCGCAAGTTCGTTCCTTTTATTGAAAAAACTTAAAATTAAATCAAAAGAAAACATGACTCGACAAAAACCACACAGCTTATTTATATACAAGGTAGGCAAAAGAAAGAAACTCAAGAAAAGTAAGGCTTGAGAACCAAACCATTGACTGGCAAGTTCTCCTGCCATCCCTGTAAATCTTGCAGTTTATAAGTAGCAGGACCAAATTTGGCTACAATCTGAAAAGGGCCTACCCATAACTGCTGGAACTTGGTATGCTTTCCTTTCTCATCATGGGGGTGGTCCCATTTGAGGACTAAGTCTCCTACTTCAAAGTCTTTTGTCCCAGCTTTATGCTTGTCAAACCATCTCTTAACTGACTCTTGCTGTTTTTTAAAACGTTCTCTAGCCTTGGATCTGGCCTCTTCTGCCTTCAGGAGATTATATATTCTTATTTGGAGAACCTCATCATCCGACCCCCTAGACTCTTGGGCTAGTATGGAAGCTGGTAGCATGATATTGGGAGGTAGGATAGCTTCCTTACCGTACACAAGGGTATAGGGTGACACACCTATTGCAGATTTGGGGGTGAATTTGTCAGCCCACAGGGCATTGGGTAAGGCTGAGTTCCAACTTCGCTGGTTTTCTATTACGGTCTTCTTCAGGATTCTAATAAAGTTTTTATTGGAGGATTCAGCCAGGCCATTCCCTTGCAGATAGTAGTTAGCAGAATAATGTAATTTTATCCCTTTATCATGAGCAAATGTAGTCAATTAAATGGATGAAAAGTATTTAGCATTATCAAAAACTAACGAAACTGGAACTCCAAACCTGGTCATGATATGATCTTGTAGGAAGCTGATGACTTCATCTTTGTTTATCTTGCGCAGTGGGATAGCTTCGACCCAGGGAGTGAAATAATCAGTCATGATGAGGATGTACTTGTGTAGCAGGGAAGAATTTGGTTTTATTTCTCCAATCATGTCCAATCCCCATTGTTCGAAAGGCTCCGTGATCATTACAGGCTTTAGAGGTGCTGCTGCTCTAGGTTGTCTTCCACTGCATCTTTGGCAAGTATCACATTTTCTGACGTGCGCATGTGCATCCCTGAAGAGCATTGGCCAGTAATAACCAGATCTGAGGACCTTATGGGCAGTAGTGTCCCCTGAATAATGTTCCCCAGCCGGACCATCATGTAATTCAGACATTACTTTCTCAGCATCTTCTTTCTCCAAGCATCTCAGGAGGACTCCATCATAGTTTTTTCTGAATAATACGCCTTCCACGATTTGGTAGGAAACTGATTTTAGACATAGAGCCCTTCTTTGTTTGGAATTCCAATGTTCTGGCAGGAGCCCTGACTGCAAGTAATGTACAAGGTCTCTGTACCAAGACTCAGGAGCTGGGAATAAAGGGCAAACATCCATCACATGCAACTCGGCTTCATCTTCCCAGGCTTGTTCTTCGTTGTTTCTGCTCCCAGTCATCAGTTTGCATAAACCTTGACCTTTCACTATAGTGTTTGGCTTGAATTCAAGATCGTATTCTTGAAGGGCTGTTACCGACTTGCCTCTTCTTTCTCCTAATTCTTTTTGAATGAGAAGGGATCTTACAGCTCGGTAAGGGACTATTACCTTGGTCCGATTTTTCAATATATAAGGCCTGAATTGCTTCACTGCCTTAAACACTGTGTATGCTTTCTTATCAATGGCTAGGTAGTTTAATTCAGCTGCTTGTAACCCAGTGCTCATGAAAGATATTGGGAATTCATCACCCCCATCCTCCTTTTGCGTAAGCACAGCTGCCAATGAATCATCGGATGCAAATGTATACATAATAAAGTCCTTATCAAAATCTGGAATTTTCAGAGAGGGCGCATGTGCGACAGCAGTCTTGATTTTACTAAAAGCATTCTTTTTAGTTTTAGTCCACTTAAATTGTGCATTTTGCTTGACCATCTGCTGTAATGGTTTAACAGTCTGGGCAAAATCAGGCACAAACCTACGCATGAAATTTATTGTTCCCATGAAGGATTGCATTCCTTTTTTATTATGGGGCATGGGGATTTGTTCAATGGCCTTAATTATTTTTGGGTCTATAGATACACCTGTCTTTGAAACTATATGCCCCAGTAACTTACCTTCTGTGACTGCAAATATGCACTTCTTAGGATTGAGGGAAATGCCATATTTCTGATAGGGCTCGAAAATTTGCTTTAAGTGGAAAGTGTGCTCCCCTCTTTTATTTGAGAATATAGTGATGTCATCAAGGTATACAACCACACTTTGTCCAATCAGTCCGCGAAAATCTATGTCCATCGCTCTCTGAAATGTTGCTCCAGTATTAATCATCCCAAAGGGCATCCTTTTATAGGCAAAGGTTCCCCATTTAGTTCTGAATGTGGTCTTCAATCTATCTTCCTCGGCTACCAACACTTGGTTATAGCCAGAGAACCCGTCTAACAATGAAAACATTTCAGAACCAGAAACCATCTGTAGCAATTGCTCCATGGGAGGTACCGGATAGTTGTCTTTATCTGAGGCGCAGTTCAAGTTTCTGAAGTCCATGCACAGTCTGATTTCTCCTGACTTTTTTCTGACTGGTACCAGATTAGACACCCAATTGGAGTGCCTGACTTTAAAAAAATCCTGGCGTCCAACAATTTCTTCACTTCACTTTGAATCAGTGGCTCCAACTTGGGGTGCATCTTCCTTAACGGCTGCTGATATGGCTTGATGCCTGCTTTAATAGGGATGACATGCTTGATAATGCTGGTGTCATAGGTCTTCAAATCTGCATACGTCCATGCAAAGATATCTTTGTACTATTTAAACAGACTGAGGAACTTGTCTCTTTCCGCTGGTGAATAGCATTTGCCGAGGTTCATGAACTTGGGATCCGTTTCAGTTCCTAAGTTTATTAGCTCGAACTGTAGAGTCGAGCTGTGCGTCTTCACATTAGCGGGTCTTCTAAACTTTTCGTTCAAGTCAAACATCTTCTCTAATGTTCTAACACCTTTGGGAATGAAATTGTCATCTTTCATTTCAGCCTGATGTTCCTCATCGTCAATAATGGCCCCTTTAAAGGTCTCATCATTTGTCAAGCACTCGATTATTTGCTGATCATCGTCAAATACTCGCAAGTTGGTGATCATGTCGGGTACTGATGGCCTGAAAATTAATTCAATAGAGCATTTGTTATTAGTGGGAACCAACCTGGCGGCTGATGTAGCTAGAAGATCAGCAGCTGCATTTTTTATTCTTGGGATTGAAATAATGTTAAACGCATGAAAACATTTAAGCAACTCCCATACCTCATTTTGGTAAGCTTTCAAATGAGGGGAAACACAATGTATTTGATTTCTTATTTGCTTCACAACTATTTTCGAGTCCCCAAAAACTTTTAAATTACTAACCTGTAGCTCAATTGCTTTCTTGAGTCCTTGCAGCAGTGCTTCATACTCAGCCGTATTCTTAGTACACTCAAACTCTAATCTACAGGACAGGAAGTGTTTATTTTTTTGTGGATCAATAAGGATGCAGCCGGCCCCTGAACCTTTTAACGTTTTCGAGCCGTCAAAAAATAAAGTCCAAAAAACATTATCTACTGAAAATGAATCTACTCCTACTGCTAAATCTACTATTTTACTGTCAATCTCACTAGCTCGAGAAAAACGAAGGAGATCAGGCTGGGTGTCAGATGTGTCGCTGGCCTCTTCCGCTTGATAATTCCCTGGTTCCAGTTTGAGAAAGTAGTTTCCCAACATAGGTTCGACTGGTATGTTCTTCTCATTCAGTTGAGTAACATTGTATTTCATGTGAGGTTCTCTCAACACCTTAATCTGATTGGGACTTCCTTTGTATGGTAACCACAGGTGCGACCAATCCGAGGCGAAATATCCATTCAGTTTAGCTGACCAATCTCTGCTCAGTACCAGGCCGTAAGCATCTGGTATATCAGCCACTACGATGTTAATAAACTGACATACTTTGTCATTTGATGCCAGACGGATTAGAATGTCCTCCATCTCACCAATTACCTTAACGTCTGTCCTATCCAATTGCACCACCCTCCACGTGGTTGGCTTAAACTGCCCATTGATTTTCTTACATACTGATACGGGCATGACATTAATTGACGCCCCTGAGTCTACTAGACAATTGTGAACGTTATGGTTAAAAATTTCAAACGTCAGGAGGAAGGGTGGCTGTTTAGTTTTAGACTTACCTCCAGTACTAGCTTCTCCAATTTCTTCTTCGTCCAGAGGTTGATTGTCAACAGGTCGCTCCTCTTCTGATGTTTCCAGTGCTTTCAAAAATATTTCTTTTTGTTGAGGTACTTTGCACATTTCAAACAGAGGGACGTTTGCCTTTATATTTTTTAAATCTTCAACAATGTCATATTCTATTTGTTGTTTAATGGACTGAGATTTATTAGCATTCACCGTTTCTTTGTTTAGTTCAGGCAGCGTTCTGTTCTGCTTAGGATCTTGGCTGGTAATAGTGAATTCTGGAGTCTTATTCGCCACAGATTTATCTTGAAATTTCTTCCTGATATTTCTTTGCAGCCTTCTAATCTTTGGGAGTAAAAGATTGTCATTGCTAACCGTCCATTGAATTCTAGTTGTCATGTTATCCTCCCTGATATCTTTGTTCCTTTTAGTGATATCTTCTTCTGCATCGAGTAAGGAGACAGAAATCCATAATGCCATAGTCTCTTCTTCCTGTTCCTTTGTAGAAGTAGAAGCAGCATTTTCTTTCTTTTCATCATCATCTTCTTCCGTTAGTCTCGAATCCAACATCTGATTCATAACTATCATCATTGAATTTATCCATTGCAGACAGTTCCTTTCGGAGTGAGGCTGCTGGTGAAAGGTGCAGAAATTTTCCATCCCTATCTCTGTCAGGTTCATAGACGCAGTATTGTGAGGAGGAGGTTGGGACTGATTGTTTTCCTCCCTTTTCTTATAATAAGGCCTGTAGAACTTCTATGTTTCCTTATCTTTTTCCAAGTCTATGATCTTATTAGACAGCTTTTGCATCATTTTGGCCATACTTTCATAATCTGGTGCTTTCTCCTCTTTAGGCTTAGTGAACAATAAAGTTTTCCTTCTCTCTCCTGATTGTTCAGGGTAATCTTCAATGCTCTCTCTCTTTCAGCCTCCACCACTTCTACCTCTTCATAGGTTTCTGTCGAAGTAGGCTTGGCCCTACCTTTCGCAAACATGGCTAGATCAGGACCCAAAGCTGAAGTATAGTACTCAATTATTACTTTGTTTGAAGGCTTTTCTGTTTCAGAAAAGTTCTTAAGATATGTAGCGAACCTTTGTGTGAAACTGTGCACTTTCTCCTTTTTCTCTTTCTTCAGTGCACATAGACCTTTCATAAGAGCTGCGTGAGTCTTTTGAACTGCATACTTACTCCTGAAAATTCTCTTGAAAGTATCCCAATCTGGGATAGAATTAGCAGGAAACCCAAAATACCAAGATGCAGTAGCTCCTTTGAGGGTATGCGGGAAAATTCTGCATACTACATCTTCATGTTCCCCAGCCCTCAGACCTTCTATTGCCAAGTAGAAACTTTGTAGGTGGTCTTCCACTAGGATCTTCTCATTGGGGTCAAATTTAGGTAGTAACTTCTCAAAGGCTTGAGGTAGGTCATGCAAAGGGGGAGTCAGGTTTAGGGGTGATCTGGCTTTCCAGGCAGGTGGTGGATTAGGTGGATTGGGAGGAGGTTGATTGGCGTTAACATCGGCCATGAGTTGAGGTGGAGAGTGAGGAGGTGAACCAACAGGGGTGTGAACAGGAGAAATGTAAGGGGTTTCTGGGCCTTCTTGATTCAAAGGTAGCTCAACTTCCTGCAAAGCAGTCTCTACAAGTTCTTCCCAGTCTCCAACCAACAATGAATCTTCTACTATAGGACGGTTTTTCTTCTTGTACTCTCTTCTAGGTAAGTCACGGATAATTGGCAACCCTCCAAGCTTCTTTACGTATGCCCAGGTGTGTCTTCTTAGGTCATTAACTACTTCATTACCAACAGCATATAGATGTTCTCTTTTTTCTTCTTCCAGAATTGGATTGCGCGGTCCACTACTTTCAGAACTGTAAACAGCGAAATAATCTCAGGAAAACGGGTTTCCTCGGCCAGCCATGCACTGGAGGCCCTCCTTCTAGCACCAAAACTGTTGGGGTATGGAAATTCGCAGGTGGCAACAGTAAGGGATTCTCCCCAATCAATGTTCCCAACTAGCCCGTTGACTGTTTGGAATAGGGAATCCATCTGGTTTGCAGTCCGGCTACCGTAGGTCAAGAAACAAAATAAAGGCTTTACCGGTTGCGGCCCGGCCCACCGAGTTTTTGTATTTTGACTTTAAGAAATGAGATGCAAGTGCCTAACTAAATGCAGAGTGATCAAGATGCAGGGAGCGGTCACAATGTGATGCGCAGGTTCTTACCTCTCGTATTATGCTCGCAAGCAACCAAATCAGATACAATAAGAAATAAACTAACTATCTAATCTATCCCTAGGGAGCAAGGTTATCATTCTGGGTGAGAAATACATCTTGCACATGCATTATGAAGAATCACAGATAGCTGATTTTTATTTCAAAACACATGAACACTTCAAGATATTCAAATAACCAGATAGCCGATCATTCTATAACAACATTTATTACTCATAGTGAAATCAATATCTCAGAAACGACTGAAGAACATTTAACAAGAACATAGGTTCATAACATTAAATACTCTTACAGTAAATGAAACACAGCTGAAAACGAAATAGTTCCTCTTCCACATTATTCATTGCGTTGCATTGATACATTCCACTTTTCACTCTCTCCAACAGGCAAAAATTGCAGTTTCCTTTGCAAAACGAAGTAGTTCCTCTTACAAGCAAACATTTACAAAATTTTCCAGGGAAAAAGCCCTATCTTAGTCCTACTTCCAAATATTTAAACTACAATTTCTGCCCCCTGGGATGCCTCCCGGCCTGTGACGTTTCAGCATCTTCAACGTTTCAGCTTCCTCTTCTGGCCGTTTTGTCTTCCCAATCATTTTCTGTGAGCGTTTATATCCTGATCAGTAACCGATAAATCTTCCTAGTCGAGGCCTCTGTCATTCATTTGTTTTGTCCTTTTCTCAGCTCCAGGTCATTTCAACTATCCATCAGATTCCTCCTGCAGACAATTTCGGTGCATTATTCGTTGAAATGAGATCTTAAACATTAAACTTTTCTGCCCAGAATGGTAAATCCACAAGAAACTAGCCAGGTTCATCCGGACAAGGTCTCGATTAAGCTTTGGGCGGGCAAAACATAAATCAGTGGTCGGCAAGCTTCGGGCACCGGACGAGGAAAGAGAAACTTGGTCGCAACAGTGGAACAGAAGGAGCTAACGTGGTGTGGAGGCGTGGGCTAGAAAACTTCACATCGGATGTCGGAAAGGATAGGACATCAGAGGCTGAATGGTTCTTCCATCCGCAATGGCGGATAAGGAAAGGGCTGAAGACAAGCGATGGAAGCGGGGAAAAGCTTAGTTGGACGTCGGAAGACACCCTAATCAGAAGTTTAAAGGATCTCTCCAGCTGCAATGGCGGACGATTTAGGGCTACGTGCAAGCGGTCGAAGGCTAAAATGAATCAGGCATTGGATGGGTTCAGACTTCGGGCGAAGAAAATATCTTGGAGCCGCAACGACGGAGAAGCTGAGACTTTGTAGCTTCCGATTCAACAACAAAAATAGGCCCGATTACAAGAAAATTCAAGGATTTGAGCAGCGTTAACAACCAAAGTCGCTTTCTTCGCAAAGGCTGCCCTGAAGAACAAAATTTTACTTCTCCACGGACAGAAATCCATGACTTAACCGAAATTGAACATGGCATGAATAAACCTGCTGACATCCAATCTTCAAAGTAAAAAAAAATGAAAAGAAGATATGCCCGAGAGTCTCAAGCATTTAACGATCCAACCAAGCAAAAATGATGAGGAGGGGCCCAAAATTTAAATAAAAATAAATTTGGGGAGAACAGTTGCGGCAGCAACAGAAAGGTAACACACATTAGCTTTCACTCGTCGTGCCATGTTGTTAAAAGGGAATCTAACTCCAGCTAGATTTCCATCATGGTGTAATAAGCTAACACATATAAGCTTTCCCTTATAGTGCCATGTTGTTAGAAGGAAAGATAGCTCCATCTAGATTTTCATTATGGTGTAATGTATTTGATGACAATGTCATTGTGTTAAATGGAAAACTACCTTATGAAGGCTAACAGACATTAGCTTTACTTACCTTGCAATGTTTTAAGAATGAAAGCTAACTTCAGCTAGATTTCCATCATGGTGCATTGTGATTGATGACAACGTGGTCCCGCTAGATTAAAAAATACACTATGAAATCTTACACACATTAGATTTCGCTCACCATGCAACGATTTAAGGATGAAATCTAAGTCCAGTTAGATTTCCAACAAATCTAACTCCAACTAGATTTCCAACATGGTGCAATGTGCTTGATGACAATGCGGTTGTGTTACATGGATAACTACCTTATGAAAGCTAACACACATTAGCTTTCACTCATCATGCCATGTTAAAATGAAAGCTAACTCCAACTAGATTTCCATCATGGTGTAATGAGCTAACATAGATAAGCTTTCCCTTAGAGTGCCATGTTGTTAGAATGAAAGCTAACTCCAACTAGATATCCATCATGGTGTAATGTATTTGATGACAATGTGGCTGTGTTAGATGTAAAACTACCTTATGAAAGCTAACAGACATTAGCTTTACTCATCGTGCAATGTTTTAAGAATGAAAGCTAACTCCAACTAGATTTTCATCATGGTGCATTGTGATCGATGACAATATGGTTTTCATAGATGGAAAACTACACTATGAAATCTTACACACATTAAATTTCACTCATCGTGCAATGATTTAAGGATGAAATCCAACTCGAACTATATTTATAACATGGTGCAATGTGATTGATGACAATGTGGTTTTTTTACATGGAAAACTAACTTATGAAACCTAACTCACACATTAGCTTTCACTCATCGTGCCATGTTAAAATGAAAGCTAACTCCATATAGATTTCCATTATGGTGTAACGCATTAACACACATAAGATTTCCCTTATAGTGCCATGTTGTTAGAAGGAAAGCTAACTACAACTATATTTCCATCATGGTGTAATGTATTTGATAACAATGTGGTTGTGTTAGATGAATACTACCTTATGAAAGCTATCATACATTAGCTTTATTGACTGTGGAATGTTTTAAGAATGAAAGATAACTCTAGCTAGATTTTCATGATGGTGAATTGTTATTGATGACAATGTGGTTGTGCTAGATGAAAAACTATATTATAAAAGCTAACACACATTAGATTTCACTCACCGTGCAATGATTTAAGAATGAAAGCAAACTCCAGCTAGATTTCCATCACGGTGCAATGTGATCGACGACAATGTGACTGTGTTAGATGGAAAGCTACCTTATGAAATTTAACACACATTAGGTTTCACTCATCGTGCCATGTTGTTAGAAGGAAATCTAACTCGACCTAAATTTGCATCATGGTGTAATGTATTTGATGACAATGTGGTTGTGTTAGATGAAAAACTACCTTACTAAAACTAACATAGATAAGTTATTACTCACCATGCAATGTTTTAAGAATGAAAGCTAAATCTAGCTTGATTTCTAACATGGTGCATTTTGATTGATGACAACCTGATTGTGCTAAATAGAAAACTACATTATGAAAGCTAACACACATTAGATTTCATTCACCATGCAACGATTTAAGTTTGAAAGCTAACTCCATCTAGATTTCACTCATTCTACAATGTTGTTAAAAAGATAGAAAAATACCTTATGGAAGCTAACACACATTAGTTATTGGACTATATTGACCTCCTAATTAATAGTCAAGTTATTGGACTAGGAAGGGTTGAATTTATAGAGACTACAACTCATTATGGTGGAGAAAGGCTTACTGTAGGATATGTTATGGTTTTGATAATTGATGTCATTGAACCACATTTGATTGTGGAAGATGTTGATGAAGGGACTTACATCCATGGAAGATCTTAGACTTGAGGCATAACAAAGGTAAATCAAAATCTTGAAGCACATGTTAAGTGTTTTTGATAGTACAATGCTTGTTTTTTTAAGAAAATACCAAGTTTGTTTAATTTACTGTATAGGTGCAAATGTCTCGTCTGCATTTCTATTGGAGACAAAGTAGATCTTTTGCAATGTGGAGTGAAGGTGGGTGAAGGATCCATATTCAATACAAAGAGTGGTCATAAGGTGCATGGAAGGATGGTAAATAAAGGATCCATAGTGGTTACCATTGAGAAGGTGTTAAAACATGATGCTCTTTTGCCACATCCAACAGGATGAGAATACACTAGGGGGTGCATTGGGATATTTTGAGATTTGTCCAGAGTCAGATTTGGAACCTCATTGTCATCATCATCCAGTAAATACTCCCCAAGATAGGCTTACTTTCACATGTAAAAAGGTTTCTCTTACACATGAATGCATGGGAACAAGCATGTGCATTGTTAAAGGGATCATAGTTAATGTCCAAGAGGATGACATGGTTGAGGGTGAAATGTTAGGTGAAAAGGAATTCAATGTTTTTGTGGAAGACATAGATAGAAATTGTGAAAGATGTAGGATTGGGGATAAGTCTATACATTATTTGGTTAGACGACCAATAAATAAATTGGTGGACAATGAAGGTGAGATTTTAAGGGTGAATGAAAATTTCAGGGAGACACCCAAGGAAATGGCGGTATGGGATCTTATACAGGACAAAATTCCCTTAAACACATGGGATGGTGATATTTATAATGAAAAAGATCTAGAATCAATTGCTATGCACGTAACGAGGCCATATAAAAGGATTAAACGAGTTGTGGCTACAAAAATGTTTGCAACTTTCAAATACAGAGAGATGAAGAGAAATAAATCTGACTTTTGGCAGCGGATGAATGTTGCAAACAAGATTATCTTCAACATTTGGGTAGGACAACCATTGCAGCTTCTAGAAGGGGTATGAAACTCTTAATTAAAAATGGTATTAGGGAATTTGTCTTGAATTCACTCCTTTTCAACACAATCCTGTCAAAGATGCATGGACATGGCCTACCTCCTACTGTTAGGAAAGTAAAGGACATGAGGTTTAATGGAGATATTATTTGTAAGAAAGCATGGTACAATATACATAATATTCCTCAAAGAAACTTCTATAATTACCAACATAATTTATAACAAGGACATGTCAAAGGAATTCATAGTAACACCAACAAATGCAAAGCATGTGCACATACTATGGAAGCCATAGAAATATTGCACAAAATTGTAATGGATAATTCATATTTTTCATTGAACCAAACACAACAAGTTGAAGAAGATGGAACATCTGCTCCTTTAATATTGTTGCCATCAATGTACACCCAAATTTCATTGTTAAAAGAGATCAATGAGGCTCTTAAAGAGCTGAATTTTCCATCAATATCACAACCAACAATGAGCAAGATTTGCAATACTCATTTTCTAGATGTGGCATTCTCAAAGAACACTAACTTGAACAAATGTAGTTAATGTATCATGTTGAAAGCATAGATGAAGGCATCGAGAACAAAAGAGCTATAAGAAAAGGCACGAGCTAGATTGAAGAAACATAACAAAATTGTTATGTGTGGAAGATATTGTTACTATTCCCACATAATTATGTTAGAGCTGTATCCAAAGGAATACTTGAGCATTTTCCATGATAAAATGGACAAAACAAAGACTTCAATCCCAAGATTACGTGTCAAATCAAAATCTGTTGCAGGAACAAACTTGCTTTTGTCATTGAGAGGTATGCTAACACATGGGCATAACACAGTAGGTTTTGGTCATTTCTCCCTACCATTTGTACACATGGGATCACAATTTACCATTACATCTCTTACAGATTTATTGAGGGACCTTGAAGACCCACACCTTTATATGTATGGTGATTTGATTTATGAGAGTTGAAGTTCAAGAAACCCACTTTCAAATGCATTACTTCAAAACTCTATTTACTCAAAATGTAGAGTGTACAAGGATGTTTTCCTATCTTTAAATGGAAGCTCAAAAAATAAAAATCACGATTTTAAACCTCTTCCTTCACATTTCTTGTTACAGTTGGACAATGCAGCTAGTGATAATAAGAATCGTTATGTTTTCATGTTTCTATCACTATTAACTGCACTTGGTTTCTTCATCACTATTGAGGTTGGGTTCTTGCTTGTGGGGCACACCCATGAAGACATAGATGGAACCTACAGAAGGATGTCTTCCAACTTGAAAAGTAAAGATATATGTTATTTACCTGAGATGATGGATGCATATCACACAATAGAATAAAAACGGATGTTTCCACCTAAACATATTGACAAAGTGTATGACTTCAAATTTTTTCTTAATGGGTACATCAAGGAGAGGAAAACTGCACTAGTTGGACATCTTAATATCTAGTACTTCCAATTTCTTGTACTCAATGATGTTCCAGTTATGAGGTATAAAGAATCCATCATAGACATTTAGTGGTTAGAACCAATTGAGTTGTGGAATATGAAGGTCGACCTATATTTCCCAAAGGAAAGCCATATTTCTTACGTCCTAAAGAAAATGATGTTTATTTAAAATAACTAAAGGAAGGAATAACATCATACATAAAAACATGGAAAGAGACTATTGGCAATGAGAATTCACCAATTGTTATAGAGGAGTGGAATAAAAAACTGGAGTATTGGAAAAGATCTCTTGATGCATTAGATGGAATCTACAATGACCATACACCCTTGGATGCAAGTGATTCTTCTTCTGATGATTTTTGGCCCAAGACGAGGCAAAATGTTAACATTGATGGTAATGCAGTCCGTGCAATATCAAGTATTATGGATGGGGATTTTGATAATGTGACAGGTGAACCGGTATATGTTGGACCCAAGTGCAACAAGCCAAAGCCAACATTCAATCCCATCATTAATGTTGAGAATGGAAAGATGTTGCTTGTTATATCAAGAAATAAGGATGAAGGAGAGATGATTTGGATGGAAAAAGCCACCTCAGATATCTTCCAAGATAATGAGAACGAGACCCTTCATGTAAATATTGATTGGTGGCAGCCTAGCTCATTGAAATACAAGGGAAATTTTTTAGAACAATATTAGGTACCAAATCCCGATGACACAGAGCATGGATCTATTCCAATTAATACCATAGTTTGGGCATGGATTCCAAAGAAAGAAGTTTGCAGGAAGACCAAGATAAATAAATGTGTACAAGCTGTACTTGATTTGCTTGAGCGGATATAAGGAGATTAGGTGGAGATGATTCATGAATGTAATTTTTCTTTTTGAATGACTTTTAGTATACATGAAGAAACATTTTTCAATGTTTGTAGTATAATAAGTACTCTTCAAGCTACATTTTGAGGAATTTTATATTATTTATTGCATCTATTGAAATTTCACTTCAAGTTCAATGTTAATTCATGTGATGATACTTTATGTGAATTAGATAACACCATTCAAAGTTTAACTTTTTAATTTTTCTTTTAGATACATACATCTCATTATATAAAATGTGCATAATTATATTCATTAATGCATGTACAAAACCCTTACCTTATTTATTATTAGCTTTTGCTCACTCTCTTCAATACCACTTTGAGCTTTTCATTTTGTTCCCCTGATGATTGGAGGAGTGTCCACTTGAAACATAGGGACGTTTCAATACACACAATTTAATTCTGTAAACTCTCTTTGTAATTATGATTAACTGTGGAAATCTTCATCCTCAAGCTGTACTTGATTTGCTTGAGAAAATATAAGGAGATTAGGTGGACATGATTCATGAATGTAATTTTGCTTTTTGAATGACTAATTAATATACATGAATAAAAAGTTATCAATGTTTGTATTATATCAAATATTCTCTTCAAGCTACTTTTTGAGGAATTTTATATTATTTGCTACATATATGAAAATTTTGGTTCAACTTCAATGTTAATTCATGTGATGATACTTTATGTGAATGCACCTTAAAACATTTTATAGACTTGCTTTGTGAATAAATGCAAGGAACTTGCAATAAGATTTGAAGTGCGTTTTCCCTATTATTCGTTATTATAGTTGATATAACTTTAATTGTAATACTATGTTGCATTCAAATTCATAATTATATTTTCTCGTGTAGAATTTAAAGTGGTGCCAACTTTGTACTAGTATATTAACTTATACTAAATAAATACATACTAACATTTTGAGTGTGCAGGTTTTATCGGTTTGTCATCATTGTGATTGATTTTCTGGATTAAACCATGTGAACGTTTTTTAGACCAACCTTTTGAGTGGACACTCCACCCATGCTTGTTATAGAAACAATGGAAAACTCATTGTGGAATGAAAAGATTTCACATAACTTAATCCAGAAAATCAATCATTAAGTAGTAACATCATGTTAGCTTTAATTTAGGTTAGACATTATCATCAAATACATTGCATCATAAAGACAATTTAATCCATGTGAGATTTAATGCTGATCATAATGCACTGCATGTAATATAAGTATTATGGATGGAGATTTTGATAATGTGAGGAATGAACTGGTATATGTTGGACCCAAGTGCAACAAGCTAAAGCCAAGATTCAATCCTATGATTGAATTTGAGAAAGGAAAGATGTTTCTAGTTAGATCATGAACTGAGGATGAAGGAGAGATGATTTGGATGGAAAAAACCACCTCATATATTCTCCAGAATGATGACAGTGAGACTCTTCATGTAAAGGTTGATTGATGGAAGCCTAGTTCAGGGAAATACAAGGGAAAATTTTAGAACAATATTGGGTACCAAACCTTGATGACACATGACTTGGATCTATTCTAGTTAATACCATAGTTTGGGCATGGATGAAAAATAAAGAAGATTGTAGGAAGACCACGATAAATAAATGTGGTGTACAAGTTGTAATTGATTGCTTGACTGAATATAAAGAGATTAGGTGGAGATAATTCATTAATGTAATTTTCTCTTTGAACGAGTTATTAATATACAAGAAGAAACACTTTTCAATGTTTGTTGTATATCAAATATTCTCTTCAAGCCTTTTTTTGAGGAATTTTATATTATTTACCAATATGAAAAATTTTGGTTCAACTTCTATGTTAATTCATGTGATTGTACTTTATGTGAATTAAATAACACCATTCAACTTTTAACTTTTCAATTTGTTTTTTACATAAAATCAACATGTCACTATATCAAATGTGGATAATCATATTCGATAATGAACCTTAAAACATCTTCTAGACTTCCTCTATGAATAAATGTAAGGCACTTGCAATAATGTTTGAAGTGACTTTTTCCTATTATTTGTTATTATAATTGATATAAATTTAATTGTTCTACTATGTTGCATTCTAATTAATATTATATTTTCTTCTGTAGATTTTAAAGTGGTGTGAACTTTGTACTAGTGCAATATCTTATACTCAACAAAGACAAAGTAGTAACATTTTTAGAGTGTAGGCTTTCACAGTTTGTCATTATTGTGAATGATTTTTTGGATTAAGTTGTCAATGAATTTTTCAAACCAACATTTCAAGTGGGCACACCACGCATGATCGTCGAGGGAACAACGTAAAATTCATTATGGTTTAAAAAGCTTTCACATAGCTTAATCTTGAAAATCAATAGCCAAGTATTGACACAATACTACATATTTTCTCTTGTCCACTATCAAGTGGTGCCAACTTCCAAAAATAAAACATCATAATCAAAAAAGACTTAGACTTACTATGGTAACTTAACCTAGACATGTTAGTTAACAAAATTTCAATTAAATGAAATTCCAAGATAATAATAACAACAAACATTGATTATTAATGTCATCAAATAACATTTATAATAATATGTAAAAAAATCTTCTACAATCTATTTTTCGTGATATAATCATTGACCAACTTAAATTTTACTAGAAAATATAAATAACAGAATATAAATAAATTATATTTATATTCTAACGTATAATTGATTTTGATCGTTAAAATAATAAACTTAGCATAGTAACACTTAATAGTTTTAATTGTCACTTGTAAAATGTTGCCAACCTTCTAATATATTACGACATTATACTAAACACATACAATATTACTTTCTATGTCAAGAATTAAAATTGTTATAGTACCAAACACATTTGTATTATGTCATTAAAAAGTGTTTAAATGGGTCATTCTAAAATTGTGCCAACCTTCTACTAGTATAGGAACTCAACACCAACAATGTACTAGTTACCATATCAAATTATAATTCAATTGCTTAATCATAGTAACATATACAATATTAATGCCATTACATAAACTTAATCAACTTACCATTTAATACAAACTATAGATAATATTTATAGAAATTATGTAAGGAATCGAAGTCTAAGAATTTCATCATTTTGAAAGAATCAAAGTCTAAGACTTTCATCATTTTGATTTGTCACATAGGATTAGAAAGGTGTAATCTAGGTGTTAACAGAATCCCTATCCCCTCATGTTGTAAAGGGTGCTAGCTCAATGGAAGAGCACATGCATTACAAGGAGGACGATGGTGGTTCGATTCCTCCGTGCCCTAACATAAATTAATAGATGAAATAAAATCTTAATGATAATATAAATATTGGTGTCTTGTTTGGCGGTGACCTTAAAAATATATTATTATATTATTATTATTATTATGCTCTTTTCAATTAAACACATTGTTGAAATGCTTCATAAATAAATAATGAATGCTTGCAATAACTAGTTAAGTTGGTTTTCCCCTTCCCTCTTGTATATGAAAAAAATCAAGCTGTACTCAACTAATGAATGCTATTTCAGTTCATAATTGAATTTGATTGTTAAAATAATTAATATTAATAAATAAGTGAGGCTTTACTTACATCAATATCATTAAATAAATTTCTCACATTATTCTATTATTCATAAAGCAAACATTCATCAACTTAGTTTTTAAGTCACTACCAATACCAACAACAATAATAATAAATTATGTTTCTATTTTAATTCATAATTTATTTTAATCATTACAAGGGTAAAACTTAGACTTTAAAGTCATAAATTATTTTTTTCGTTTTGATTATAAGTGGTGCCAACTTCCAAAAATAAAACAACATACTCAACAAATACAAAAATAATTACTATGACAATATTTATAATTGTTGTAGTAACAAATAGAATGTTGGTATTATGTCATAAAATAATTGAATCAACTTAACATTTAATACAAACTATAAATAATATTAATAGAAATTGTGTAAGGATTCAAAGGATATAACTTTTCCTCACTTTGAAAGAACTCAATCTAGTGGAATTTCTAAATTCTAGATCCACTAAATAATTACAAATTTAATGAAATATGTGTTTAAGTAGTATTGCCATTAATTGACATCAGTGGAGCATTAAATGACATCATCCAGTCACACCCATGCCTACCTTTAGTCAAGGAGGCTAACTTAGCCTTCTCCTACATTTGAGGAGGCTAACTGGAGCACTCTGGGGGTGATCTGAGTGTCATTAATGCAATTTATTGCTAACTGATGGTTACAATCAGTTAAACAGGGCAATGAAGGAACCTCCTCTCATTAAATTGATTATTTAATGATTAATTAATGAACTGGAGTCAACAGGGGCACCTCCACCAACTTCTGATGTTCAGTTCAACTTCAGTTAACCTCATTTGGGTTCATTGGAGTCATTGAAGTGCTAGCACTTGATGGTTGGCTTGCTATCACATGTGTATGATCTCTTTCATTTGAGACTCAGTCATTTATTGCACTCTGACTTCAGTTAGGGCTCAGTTGAGTCAATTAGGGTTTTGATCAGTGGTTAACTGGAGTGTTGACTATGGCTTACATTCAATTAAGCTAGACTCACTCATTCAATTCGAATGACCTCCTCAGGAATTCGAATTGATTCTCATTCATGCTTGTAGCATGACATTGAAATTGTAATCATTCATTCTTTATTGAATATATAGAGCGGCTACTCGTTCTGTAGTCTGATTTACACCATTTCATGAGTTATTTGTTGATTAATCTTTGATGATACTGATGTTCAGTCCCTAGATCAATGTGCAAGATTAATATGGTATCAAAGCTCATGGCGGGACGAACCTCTATCTCTCAAAAACAAGCTTTTTGACAGATTTCTGCATGAAAAATTGAGCAATAGCTCAAAAATCCAGCACTGCACCAGACGCCAAGGCTTACCACTTAATACCCCAAGTAAAGAACTTGTTGATCAAGATTTCTTGATTGACTATGCTGGGTGTGATGAAAGCCTAAAATGTGCAGGTTGTATGACCTTACCTTGCCCTTTCTTTTGTGATTTTCAGGTTTTCTACAGGTGAAGCATTCGCTCCAGCAGATCCAGATGGCCTCCTCAATAGATCTTTTGACTCCATACAATTTCCACTCATGGAAAGGTGATATGGAGATTCAGCTGTGCTCTATAGGGATCTTTAGAGTCACCATGGACACTGAAGATGAGCCTGGTTGTACCATAGAAAAATCAAGATTCTTGAACAAGAAGGATGATGCCTTTGGTTTCTTATGCCTCTCTATTTCCCACGATTTTTTTTTCCATCTTGCGGGATTAAAGACTCCGAAAGAAATATGGGGAAAATTGGAAACTCTATATGGAAAGCATGATGACTTGAGATTTTACCAGCTCGAAAATGAATTAATGTCTTTCCATCCCTCCAATTTCGAGACTCTGAATGACGTTTTCACAAAGTTTAAGCATATTGTTTTACTCTTGAAGCAATGCAAAATGGAGAAGAAGGATGATCAGGTCATCCTCACCATACTCTCCAAAATTGGGGCTGATTATTTAGTTTTTGTTTCTACATTCCGTGTGGGGAAGTTCACAACCCCTACATGGAAGATGCCTACACTCAATGCCTTCATTGAGTCCCTAACAAGTGAACATGGCAAGCTTGTCTATATGGGGATCATCATATCCTCCCATGATCAAGCCCTCCATGTCTCAGGGTCAAAATATTTGAATGGTAAAGGAAAACAACAGAATAATCATAAAACTAAATTCGAAGCTCCTAATCCTAGAGTTGAAAACCAGCAGCATGATGAGTCTTCTGGCTCAAGGAAGAGCAAAGGAAAAGGGCACCATGGGAAGGAAAAAGTCAATTTTTCTTATTGCGGGAAGGGATTCCACCCTAAACATGTCTACATGAAGAAGAATCTTGATGAAGCAACCTATCTTCTTGAAAGGAATCACATCAATATTTCAAAAAGCTTTCGGAGGAGAGATCAACAAGATCAGGAACCATAGCATGAAAAAGGTCATGCCCTCATGGAAAGCACTTCTAAGTCCAAAGAACTCTTGATTTATTCTAGATATTTGAACCACATGATGGATGAAAGAGACTCCTTTTCATCCTTGGATACCATAAAATCCATCAGCATCCACATGGGAGATGACTCCACCATCATTTCAGAAGGACAAGGTACTGTCGATCTTGAAAATATTTTTTTTTTCAAATGTTTTGTATGTACCGTATCTGGAATCAAATATCCTTAGTGTCTATTATATGACACATACAGGAGTGCCTAAGAGAGTTTCTTTCATCCCAAATGATGTTGAGATAACAAAAATTGCATCTGGGAAACTCATTGCTAAAGGCCTTGCAAACCATCATGCAAAAGCCTATGAGTTCTCTCACTTTGTTGCGGATGCAAAGCCCACCGCTATGCTAAATCATGGAAATGAGGTTATTAGGCTATGGAATGAGAGGTTTTTCCATCTTAATTTCAAATATTTTCAGCAATTACAGAAAAAATCCATGGTTGAAGGCCTCCCGGTCATCAAGGCAACAACGGGAATTTGCAAGGGTTGTGTGATTGGAAAAAACCCTGAGCACAAGTTCGATCAGGGAAGGAAAACTGAGCTACATGCATATTGGGGCTGATACATTTTGATATCAATGGTACAATTCCTATCACATCCATGAATGGATCAAGGTATCTTCTTACTTTTATTGATGATTTTTCAAGGTACACATGGATCTTCTTCCTCAAAAATAAGTCAAAAGTATGTGAAAAAATTTCTGAATTGAATGCCTTGATTGAAAATGGAGGGGAGTATGTCAATAATGAGTTTCTGCACATATTTTCCCAAAGTGGTATTCAGGTCCAACATTCAATTCCCTACACTCCCCAGCAAAATGGAGTAGTAAAAAGGAAGAATCAGTCTCTCAAGGAGATGACCACCTGTATGTTGGAATAAAAGAAGCTTGATGCAAATTTGTGGGATGAAGCCATGAATGCTGCAGCATACATTAATAATAGGGTTCCACACTAATCCACAAAATGGAATACCCATTTCAAAGAATACTTCAGACACAAGCTAGATGTGTCGAACCTACAGGTGTTTGGGTCCACTGCATGGGCCCGGATTCCGCTTCATAAAAGAAGGGCTTTGCAACCACAAAGCATAGAATGTCTATTTATTTGGTATCCTGATGAATCTAAAGGATTCAAGCTGCTGGATATCAATACCAAACAGATCATCATCAAGATAAGTGTCAAGTTCGATGAGCCTCTTCAAGAGGTGGAACTAGTGAGGGAGAAAACTGTTGAATTTCCTTCCTATTCTATTGAATATTTGGATGATGAAATTGGGGGCGATGACCATGATTTGGATCATCTGATTTATCATATAATTATGTATCAATAATTATATGCTTAATTAGAACCTGAAGTGAAAAATCATCTTCCTACATGGGCCCGACAGACACCCTCCTCCACAGGAGATAACATTGGAAATTCGGATGAACCAAGGAGAACCCGGTCTGATTTCCAAAGAGCAGGTATTGTGCTCTCTTGTCCTGATAATTTGCTATCTGAAAATTTCTATTTGATGATTAGTTCATATCCAAAATCCTACTACCATGCTCAGAAGGATCCAAGATGGCAAGTTTCCACGGATGAAGACATGAATTCTCTTCAGAAAAACACTACTTGCGAGCTAGTTTCTCTTCCTCCGGGAAGGAAATTGGCTCAATGCAAGTGGGTGTTTCAGAACAAGGTTGCTGCTGATGGAAGAAACTAAAAATATAAGGCAATTCTGGTGGCAAAAGGTTTCTCTTAGTTCCAAGGTGTGTACTACCATGAGACCTTTGCACCGGTTGCAAAAATGGACTCCATCCGCCTAGTTTTGGCTATTTTAGCATCCAAGAACTGGGAAGTGCATCATATGGATGTTAATTCAGCCTTTATGCATAGAGATATTCATGAGAATATATACATGAATCATCCTGAGGGCTACATCACTTTTCCATCTTTGGTTTGCAAGCTAAAGAAGTCACTATAGGGGTTAAAACAAGCCCCAAGAGAGTGGTATTCCAAGATGGATGCCTTCCTTCTCTCGCAAAAATTTCAAAGGTGTAGATCAGATCCAAATGTGTATTTACAGCAATATTATGGTCATATAATTATTATTTTTTTATATTTTTATGACTTACTGATCACAGGTATCATAGTTTCCTCCATTTCAGCTATCAAAACTGCTCTCCACAATGCCTTTGAAATGAGTGATTTGGGGCTCCTAAAACAATTTTTGGGGCTCGAAATTGAGAAAAATTCTGATGGGATTATGGTCACTCAGTCCAAATACATTTTATACATATTATTAAAGTTTAACATGGCTGATTTTAGGCCTGCACCATTCCCTTTCCTTTCAGGGATCAGCCTTGAAGAAGGAAAAAGCACACTTCCCATGGACTGCACTATCTATCGACATCTTATTGGTAGCTTGTTGCACTTGACACATTATTAGCCTGATATTTGTTATGCAATGAATGTTGTATGAATATATATGCATTAGCCTCATGATCTTCATTGGAAGGCATCTAAGAGGATCCTCCAGTATATTCAGGGAACCAGGACCTACAGCATTCACTGTGCTGCAGACTCCGAGCTAGAGCTGGTTGGATACACAGATTCCAATTTAGCGGGTGATTCTATTAATCATAAGTCTACTTCTGGATATGTATTCATGTTTGGTGGTGGCCCCATTTTCTGGTCAATTAAAAATTAGGCTTCCATAGCACTATCTTTAGCGGAGGTCGAGTATCGAGGAGCGGTGAATGCTTGCGTCCAAGCAATTTGGTTGCAAGGCATTCTTTCAGAGTTTGGTATTGGTAGTACTTTATACACTATCCTCTTTTGTGATAATCAAAGTGCTATTAAGATATCCATGGATCCAATTACCAAGCAGAGTACCAAGCATGTAGAGATCCACATGCACTACATCAGGGAGCTAGTGCATGATAGGACCATCATTCTACAATACTGCTCAACTGATGAGTAGATTGCAGACATCTTCACCAAGATATTTTCAGAAAATAAGTTCACTCACTTTTGGGGGTAAGTTCATCAAGGTGATTCAGACTACTTTTAGTGTTCTGCTTGAGGGGGGGGTTTTCCCACTGGGTTTTCCCTCTTTTCCTCACTTAGTTTGTTTTGAGCATTGTTTCAGTTTCAGCATTGTACAGGGTGACCTATGGCCTTAGTTTCTAGGGCCCTAGCATTTTTAGGAATTTTTTTTCTAACTCCTCCTGAGTATAGCTTAAGGGGGGGTGTTGGAGACATTTACCACCATACACACTCTTTTTGGTCAAATTGGCCTAGTTAAACCACTATCCTAAGTATTATTGACATTAATTGGCATCAGTGGAGCATTAAATAACATCATCCAATCACACCCACACCTACCTTTAGTCAAGGAGGCTAACTTAGCGTTCTCCTACACTTAGGGAGGCTAACCAGAGCACTTTGGGGGTGATCTAAGTGTCATTAATGTGATTTATTGCTAAATGATGGCTACAATCAGTTAAATAGGGAAGTGAAGGTGTTTCCTCTCATTAAATTGATTACTTAATGATTAATTAATGAACTGGAGTCAACAGGGGCGCCTCCACCAACTTTTGATGTTAAGTTCAACTTCAGTTAACCTCATCGGGGTTCATTGGAGTCATTGAAGTGCTAGCACTTGATGGTTGGCTTACCATGACATGTGTATGATCTCTTTCAGTTGAGACTCAGTCATTTATTGCACTCCAACTTCAGTTAGGTCTCAGTTGAGTCAATTAGGGTTTTGATCAGTGGTTAACTAGAGTGTTGACTATGGATTACATTCAGTTAAGCTAGACTCACTCATTCAATTCGAATGACCTCCTTAGGAATTAGAATTGCTTCTCATTCATGCTTGTAGCATGACATTGAAATCATAATCATTCATTCTTTATTGAATATATAGAGCGGCTACTCATTCTGTAGTCCGATTTACACCATTTCATGAGTTATTTATTGATTAATCTTTGATGAGACTGATGTTTAGTCCCTAGATCAATGTGAAAGATTAATAAGTAGTAGTACTTTGATATTCTCATCCTTTGTAGCAACACGTCGATCCTTTGTAGCAACACTTCGATCTTCTCGATCCTTTGCAACAGAACTTTGATCTTCTCGATCATTTGTAGCAGCACTTTGATATTCTCAATCCTTTACAGTAGCACTTTGATCTTATTGATCCTTTTCAATGGCACTTTGATCTTCTTGATCCTTTTTAGCAGCACTTTGATCTTCTGTAGTAGCCTTTAGATCTTCTCGATCCCTTGCAGTAGCACTTTGATCCTTTTGATCCTTTTGTAACAACACTTTGATCATTTCGATCCTTTGTGGAAACACTTCAATACTTCTTGATCCTTTGCAACCGTACTTCAATCTACTTGATCCTTCACTACTGTACTTTGATCTACTTTATCCTTCATCGACACACTACCTACAGTACACATGATCTATTTGTGGGATGATCAATCCCGATCACTTTAAGACATAAGTCCAAGGATGATGCAATCCTCCATCAGTATGATCCATGAAATCGTTCAGATGAATAGTCTACAACTAAATGTTGATCTCAATTACACCTAGTTCCAACCCTATCATCCATGATAACTCATCATAGCCCATCCATACCACACAAGTTAGGACCACTCACAAGTGAGTGTTCTACTATGGTATCTACACTCACATGTAGGTATACTCTAGTATGTAAGAGTATTGTCTACCGAGTAGATCTCAACTGCATACAAAATGTCGGCCCATCGTCCATGAGGACTCATTGTAGACCATCCATACCACATAGGTTAGGACCAATCACAAGTGAGTTTTATACTACGGTATCTACACTCATGTGTAGCTATACTCTACCATGTAAGGGTATTGTATGCAAAGTAGATCTCAACCGCATACACAATGTTAGCCCATCATAGAACATCCATACCACATAGGTTAGGACCACTTCCAAGTGAGTGTTATACTACGTCATCTGTTATAGCTGATTTCACCACTCCAGGTGAATCACACTTTCTATGGCCTTCCCCTATCCCCAGCAGAGTCACCAATTCTGTTACGAAGAGAAATTCCTATGGCTTGGGGTACCACAACAGACAACTTGACTCCAGAAATCAATCATTTCCAATATGCAATAGAAATTAAATATCTAACACTAAAGGATCAGACCTCATACCTTATTCTGGATGGTTGAAGTATATCCCCATTGAGCTTTCCAACTTCATCTTGAATTGATAAATTACTTCCTCAACAACAAGTAAACATTACAAGAATTCTATATATCATGGTGTTAGATCTATTGTAGCATATTCAATCAATAATGTATAAGAATTTGACATAATCCCATGGATAAAATATTCATTCAAACACACATTATTGGACAGGAAAAGATATTTCTATTAATATAAATCAGAGATTACAATAGATACAACCTCTGTCGACACATCTGTGAATCAGAGAAACTGAATCCCCCACTTGGGCCTCCACCACCTCAATCCTCCATCTCTCGATAGCAAGCTCACAAGCAAAAGGTAAGCTTGGGAATAACACAAAAGTGCTCCAAGCGACAAAGGGATGTAGACTCAAGCATAAGTTCCGGAAACAATGAACTATAGTTTCTTTACTCTCAATTCTCTCATATGCCTTCAATGTACCATAGAGTTCCTTATATAGCTTTTCAAAGGGGTAATGAAAGGTCGAATCCGAGCGATCTCAAGGCATAGGGAAGGCCAGGAGTCAAGTGAGTCGGATCCATGTCAAGGAAAACTCCAAAAGGATTTGGATTTTGTACACATCCCAATGTACATATTTTTAGGGGTCAAAACCGCATATATACGTGATTAGAGGTTTAAAAGTCACGTGTATCATTTTTCACATGTCTTTAGGGATGATCAAGGAAACATCAAAGGACAAAAAATGGTCCACAGGGTTTAAGGAGTCTGCAGTAGGATAGGGGAAGGCCATACAAAGTGTGATTCACCTGGACTGGTGAAATCATCTATAACATCATCCATGAGGACTCATCACAGAGCATCCATACCACACAGGTTAGGACCACTCCCAAGTGAGTGTTATTCTATGGTATCTACATATGAATGTAGGCATACTCTCCATACAAGAGTATCATCTGCAGGGCCATCCTTAGCTAGTAATGACCACTCTCATGAACAGAGTGTTATACCTGTTATCCTTGAGAGAAGATATTATCATCAACAAGTGAACGTGGGTACTCCCCATGCGAGAGTAACATATGTAGGGCCATCTTTAGCTAGTAAGGAACACTCTCATGAACAAAGTGTTATACTTGCCATCCTCGATAGAGGATACTATCGTCCACAAATAAATTTCATACCTTGTCAACATATTTAGGAATACTTGGCCTCTTTCATGCTGCAGCATCATTGTCTTCACATCATCGATGGCAGTCTCATCATCACTCCCCATTTTCCGGAGGATCCATATTATCAACCTGTTGCCCCTTTGTCCGAGGAGGGTTCATAGTCTTGACATGTTCTTCATTTTTTAGGATAGCTCATATCTTCAAATTGTTCCTCCTTTCTAAAGAAAGTCCTAATATTTGACTTGTTCTTCCTTTCTGAAGAAAGTCCATATCTTCAACTCATTCTTCCTTTTTGAACAAATTCCGTACTTTCGATTCATTCTTCCTTTTTGAAGAAATTCCATATATTCGACTTGTTCTTCCTTTCTGAAGAAATTCCATATCTTTGACGTTTTATTACTTTCTCGAAGAGATCCTATATATTCAAACTTTTTCTCCTTTTCAAGAAGGGTCCATATAACCACTGTTCTTCCTTGCGAGGAAAGTCTGTAGTATCATCATCATTGTTCCTCCTTGTGAAGAAAGTATTTAATATCAACATCATTGTTCTTCCTTGTGAGGAAAGTCTTTAGTATCAACATCATTGTTCCTTCTTGTGAGAAAAGTATTTACGAACTACACCAAGATTGTCACAGAAGCCCAGCTCACCACATTAGCAACTTGCTCATCGACACTCACATACTAGATTTTTAGGTCTCCCTTCGGTACCATATTCCACAAGATTCTTTGTCATCTTTATGCAACTTTGGTTGTCACAAAAAAACACTATGGTATCCATGTCAAATAGTCCTTACACCATCTTTCCAAATCCATATGGATTCCCAAATAGCAGAGCAAGTTGAAATGTACTCTACTTCAGTTGTATTGAGAAAAACACTAGGCTAAACCATGAGATCATGGCGGATCCCAAACAATAACATCTATCTGAGGTGTTCTTTATGTCTGCGGCACTTCCTGCCCAATCTGAATCCATATATCCATATGATTTGTAGTCATGATCTATACCATAGTAAATTCCCAACTCTGTCGTACCTTTAAGGTACCTCATCATGCTTTGTAGATATCGGGTGAACACATCTAGGGTTACCTAGATACTGACTCAAGGTGTTCATAACAAATCATATATCTGACCTTGTGTTCGTCAGATACATCAACAACTCAATAATATGTCTGTACTGAGTCATATCCACTAACTCTAATGTCTCATTAGACAATCACTTCATGTTGGTATCCATGGGTGTGGCCATGGCTTTACAATCCAACATATCAAATATTATTTAATATTTCCACAGCATACTTTCCCTGGATTAGAAATATTCCTTCTAAGCCCTTCCACACTTCCATCCTAAGGAAATAATGCATCAATCCAAGATATTTTCATCTCGAATTCTTCAGGTAGCTTCTTCTTGCAATCTGTGATATGTTTCTCATTTCCAGTCAGAATTAGATCATCCACATACAACAATAGTATGTCAATTTCATCATCCATAACCTTAAGGTAAAGGTTAAGATCAACTTTACTCTTGGTAAAGTCCATGCTTTCCAAGAAGCTATCTATTCTTCCATACCAAGCTCTAGGATCTTGCTTCAGTCCATACAGAGTCTTTTTAAATTTACATAGATGAGTCACTCTATTTTCGACTTCAAATCCTTGTGGCTATTTGATGTAAACCTCTTCCTCAATCACACCATTAAGGAAGGCTTGTCTTTACATCCATCTGGCGTATATCCCACTTCATCATGGAAGAAAGTGCCATGATAGTTTTGAGGGAAGTGTACCTGCTTCTTGGAGCAAGTGTCTCTTCATAATCAATTCCCTCTCTCTGAGAGAATCCTATAGCCACAAATATTTACATACTTCCGTCAGCAGCATATTTTATCTTGCAAATCCATTTGTAAGATACCACACTCTTGATTTCTGGTTTGAGTACTATATACCAAACATAATTCTGGTATTCTTACATCATTGCATCTACCATGAGTTCATTATGTTAGGTCATCGACATATCCTAGTCTTCCACATTCAACCCTGAAGTTTGGAACCCATTTTACTCTTGGTAATTTCTTGATCCATCAGGAAGTTGTCCATCATGTTGTATCATGTCGAGCTCAGAGATCTTCTATACTCACTCTCCCTGAACCGAAGCATCATCTTCCCACTACATTCTTTACTAGAGTGATAGGTAGCATCCTTTGCTATATGTATCCATCTCAGGTTACTAAATACCAAGATCCCTTTATCTTGAACTTTGTTGAAAAGTTCCTCTTGCACCCATCTATAAGCTTGTTGTCTTCTATAGGTTTCCATCTTCAACCTTGTAGAAAAGGTTAAGACATTCATCACTCTAGGTGATCTGTCAAGCTCCTGGATGTGCTTATCTATGGGTGCCTGCTGAGCTTGTACAAAGCATATTATGTACAGGTGGTTCTTTGATCTATATATACTTCTACTGAAGAAGTGTGTTTGTTCAATAGAGTATGTCATGCCATAGTCTATTATTTTTTAGACAAACCACAAACCTTTATTTGTACACTTTTTCTTATAGATCCATATTGAAGACACTACGGACTTCCCTTCAGGTATTGAAACCATATCGTAGACATCATTCCCCATGATCAACTATTTCTCTTTGATCATAGCTTCTTCTATAGCCAGAAGGGTTATCATCAATGATGTCACCCAACTATGTTACACAAATAGAGTGTGTCTGAGGCCTCTTACTTTGGTTTGGAATTCCCATCATACTTTTCTTCATCTTGGAATATATTTCATGCCCAAGATGTTCTTCATCTCTCGAGGTGGATCTACCACTCTCTGAATCTCTTTCTTCTGTCACAGTTTCCCTGACCTTGGGAGCTTCAGGTTCATGTTTACTGGAGTGAATATTGAATTTTCATCACTTTTTCTTCGGAACAAGTTTCATCCTCCTTTTCTTGTAGGAGATTATACATGACCTTTCCTAAAAGTCAAATGCACCAATTGCATGGTTAGAACCATTTCATAGGACATATCCATAAGGAAAAATTCTTATGCATCATGAAACTATTTATCCAATACAACATTCATCCATATCTTAGGAAAACTATCTAAATGCCTTCCATATCTACCATGCTATCATTGATATTGTGCACTAATCCAATATGTCAGCAAAGAGGTTTCATTCTAGATAAGTAGCAACAGAGAGTTGTATAGCACCATGGGATACTTTCCCATCACATGCATATTAGTAGTATATTATCATTAATGCAAACATTCTATCATGGATAATCCACAACATATATAGGAAATAATTATCTTTGTTTGTTTGTCATCATCTCCTTCTAGATCAGTACCTTGTTCTTTGACCAGTGAGATTGCTTCAATCTCATGCTTTCTTAAAATATTTTCTGGAATGTTTCTTCTGATAGACCTAGGGTTTGATAGAGAATCCATAATTTTTCAATTGAGGTATCTTTCAGATCTCATTGGATATAAATATGCACCTCCTCAAGGAGAGCTGAGCAGTATACTCATTTTCTAAAAACTGTGATCGGAACTGCAAAATATCTGATACCCTAGTTTTCTTCAGTTTCTTCTACAAAAATACCTTAGTATTGTTTCTATGGTATCCCAAAAATTACTACTCCACTGTGTTTGAAACTTCTCACTGAGGTAGCCTCTTCTATATTCTTTCCAACACTGTAGGTTAGAGAAGAAATGGTTCCACAAACTGGGACTTATGCGATTTTTCACAAGGTGACTTATTTCAAGACTATTCAGCATAGCAAACATGTACGGACTTCCATGTGTCATTGTTTCATCCTCGAGGAATGAAATTTTTACAACAAAAATTAAATTCCATGTTCTATTCGACATATCTTTCTAAATTTCATTTGGACCTTTGTAGCCTGAGATATAGCAATTATACCTAGGTCACATGTTTAAGGCTGAATCCTTGGAGAGGCTAGAACCCTAACTTGGAGGAATCGTATCTCCCAGAATATAGAGAAAATGAGGCTGATACTTTTACACATGGTACATCAGAAATTTATCTTCATCCTCTGAAAGTTTTGTCTCTTGAGGATTCTCCAATTGTATGATATAGAGAATGACGTATCAAAACTACTAGTTTTAGTATTTTAGGGTTTTTAAGCATGAAACCCCAATTTTCAATAGCTATAGTTGTAGCACTATTTCGGCTGCACAACGACTTCTTTCAGGGTGGCTCTGATACCATGTTAAGATTTAATGGTTATATCATATATTATAACATTTAGCATCATAACAACATCACCATAAGCAAAAATACCAATAAAAGATAGACAAGAACAACCCCACAAAAGAACACAAAGATTTATCCTTGGAAACCCTCATGGGGAAGAAAACCTAGAAAAACCTCGTCTGTATAAGATCTATAAAAGACAATGCCAAAAACAAGTGTTCTCCTCCTTCTGTTTTGGATCTATCTCTCTCCTATGCGCTACACAAGTGAGTGAGTGTATGTTCAAACAATATCCACAACTCCTCTATTTATACACACGTGTCAACTTAACTTTTGCACTAGACAAGTCGGCCCCAATAAATTGTCTGAGCTGACTTCACCTAGGAATACTCAAAAATAGTATTTTATATTATTTATTAGGGTACTAAAGAACTGACACAAGTGGAGGATTTACCTCATGACTCTATGATGACCAAATACAATAGAAACACCCCATCAGAGGAATAATAACATCTCCCTTAGGTTACATCAGTAAAATACATTTAGAATATCCTTTGAAGTTACAATTTTTCAATAGTTACATCTAGTACAAGACAAACCTCTATTGTAGGATAGCTAGCAGTTGTAGCCCCTCCCACAAAAACCAAAGTGGTTACTCCCCCTTCTAGTACGGGTCAACCCTTAGGGGTACAAACCGGTGTTAATCAATCTTCTTGGGGATATACTCACCTGGAAAACCTACCTTCCATAAGTAATGTAAACTTTCAAGCTACGTATACAGAAATGGTATATCCTGATATGCCTTACCCCGAGAACATGTTTACACCTTGGGAGCAACCCAATTGCTCATATATGCCTATTCCTTGGGGGATTCCTATCAATACTATTGGAGGATATGGTGGCCCACCTTTCGGGGGGGCACCTAGTGGAGTCCCACTTAGCAAAGGTCCACCTTGTGGAGGTACACCTTATGGCAGACCACCTCCTAGTAGATTAGCTTCTACAGGGCCACCTCCTTGAGGACCACCATCTCCTGGAAGAAAACCTTCTGGGGGCCCACCTCCTAGGATCACCACCTCCTGGAGGACCACCACCTTCTAGGGGGGCAACACCTAGAGGACCACCTCCTGGGGGACCACCTCCTGGGGGACCACCTTCTAGCGGACCACCTTTTGGTGGACCACCTTTTGGAGGCCCACCTGGCGGAGGACCACCAGGTGGAGGAACCACGATCACCACCTGGAGGAAACCCTCGTCCAAGAGGCCTACCTCCATATAGAAAATATTTGGTAGGATCGTATGCAAATCAAAATTCCCAACAACCAGTGTATCAATTGGCCTATGGTCCTACTGGTATAGTGATTCCCTTTCAATACTACCAGTATGTTCAACCTAACCAAAAACTTCATTTTTTGGAAACTTTGAACTTACTTGATTTGTCCAATTTTATTAATGATCCCATTCAACATAACCCTTCATGGCCAACAATTCCAGTAAATTTACCATTAGATATTCCAAAATTTGATGTGAAGCAGGGAGAAGATCTCAAACCATGTTATGACCTTCCTCATATGGTGTTCTTCCAACTCCTTGATGGATGATTTTGTCTGTTTAAGGATCTTTCAATGAAATTTGACCGGTACAGCCACGAAGTGGTACATTGAACTTCTACAACATTCGTTTGTGGAGTTTAGCTCATTGGCAACATTTTTTCTTACTCATTTCCAACTGCCCATCTGTTACGAGACTAGTACGAATATTTTGACATCACTTCATCAAAATACTTCCACACACATATCTGACCATATTCATGAGTGAAGGAGATGACAAAGACTAATTAAAGCTCTTATTCTAGATCAATTATTAACAGACTTGTTCATGAAATCCTTGTTTCCTCCCATTGCTCGAGATGTGGCTATGGGTGGTGTTGTTACTGAAGAGAAGGATATCATTCACACTTAGTATCTGGACCTGGTTTATTCCCAATCTGAAACTCTATATGACCTAATCCCTTAAGCTCCTTATCCCATCACTAACCCTACTAAGCCACCTGCAGAAGCTCTTGTTGATGGGGTTGTCTGTTCAATCCATGCCTCATCGATAGATAAGCCTCACAAGCAATAGAGTACTTCCGCTACTACTCCTTCTACTCCTACAGTTTCCACCGAGCTAAATTTTGTCCAAAGTAAGCATATGCCCGATAATAAGAATAAAGGTAAAGAAAAAAATAAGAAGCCTAGAAACCAACAAGAGAATCCCAAAGCTACGACCCCATAGAATGATAATAAAGGAAAGAGGAAGGTTAAGTATCCCTGATTGTTTTGTGGTGGTGACCACTTCATGAAGGAGTTCCCTCGTCGTGAAGATATTAGTAAATTTTTAAAGAGTAACCCTACACCTGCAGTGCTTACCGACCCCTTTCCATCTCAACAACAATTGATAGATCATATGTCTAATCAAGGACCCTCTAATCATAATGATGTCCTCGAAAACTATCATCTTAAATACTTGTAGTTAGTCATATGACAAACCTCTATAGAAGAAGGACAAGAATCCTTCTCCTGAGAAAACTCCTTCCACTAGTTCTCCTCCATCTTTGTCTAATGGTCCCCTCACAATCGAGAAACCTAATCTTGACTTGATTTTATGCCCACCCAACAGTACCCTCAGAAAGTCTATTTTTAATCCAAATGTTTGAGCTGCATAATTCTACAATGTCATTGAAGATTTATCTCAAGCACCTTATGTAATGTCTACCCTGGAGGTGCTCCAAATTTTTCTCACACAACGCAAAAACTTGTTGACTTAATTGGGGGCATTAGAGCAAAAAAAACACGAATTTGATTCACTTTAATGTGGAGAACTATAAGTCTAGATTACCCCACCAGATCACATTTCAAATTGCAACAAGACTAGTTGGGAGAAAGGTCCATAGGACCATTCTATATGAAGGAGCTTCCACCTCATTTTGTTTGTGACTTGTTGGAGAGCCATTGGCTCTCCCAAACTCACGAAGTCACCCACAACCTTAAAATATTTTGATGGATGAGGTTTCCAACCTCATGGTCTGTTACCATCCATTTCGGTTGAGCTTAGGGGCAAGACTGTTTCCATTCAGATCGAGGTAGTCGATGCCCCATTGGATTAAAATATTCTATTAGGGAGAAACTAGTTCTATGTTATGATGACTATCACTTTGATAATATTTCAAACTCTCCAATTCCCTCATTTGGGGAAGATTGTGACCATTGATCAAATTTATTTTTGTTCACCAGATGTTGTTACCCCCACTTTAAATAATATCCCTATGCTAGGCCAATTCCCTCCTCGAAATCAGTCGATTGGGGTAGGTATGATGAAGGATTCAACCCTCATGGGAGTGTTTCCCTCAACCCCTCCTAGTATGGAAGTGTCTACCATGAACATGATCTCCATGACTGGCCACATTCCTTGAGGAAAAGAAGTTGTTGTCTCATCCTCTTTAGGCCCATATGAAGAACTTTATGATGTTGTTCAATCTGCTTCTTATGTCTAGCCTGATGATCTTCATCTGGTGGCTTCATATCCTTACCACTTGTGCTACTGTCTAGAACCCTCTCTCCCCACTCTAGACTATCTCACACAGAATTTTTCGTCGGACGAGTCCACTATGGATATCATGAGTGCAGATGAACCTGTATGGGAATATCACCATTATAGATCTTCTTTCCTTACCAATGCCAGTTCTGTAGACTTTGATATTGTATCTATTATTAGCATCGATATTATCACCAATCCTCAAACACCTATATTGTTTCAAAATACTGATTCCTAAGGAAATATTTGCAACATCACTCAGACAACCCCTATTGACGTGTTAGTCAACCCCAGAATTGTTGATCACGTTCACGTAGTCCAGAAATATTCAACACAGGAAACTGAAAGTTATAGATCTCTTTTCAAATAATTTCAAGATATTTTTTCCTGGACAGACGAAGACATGTCAAGGATTGATCCGTCTATCGTCATACATGAGATTAAAACTTATACCATGAAAAGACCAGTTCGACAAAAATTACGTCAAGTCCATCCTAGGAAGGTAGAGGCTATCAAATACAAAGTGCAGAAACTTCTGAAGGCAGGGTTTATTTATCTCGTACCATTGATGGAATGGATGTCTAATATTGTCCCTGTAGCTAAGAAATAGGGAACTATTAGGGTTTGTATCGATTTCTGAGACTTAAATAAGACTTGTCCTAAGCACAATTTCCCTACTCTGCACATCGATCAAATCATTGATAACTTTGTTGGGAGTGTCATCTTTTCTTTCATGAATGGATTTTCTAGCTACAATCAGATAGAGATTCAACCCACCAATCATCATAAAATGATATTCATGTTCTTGTGGGGAACCTTTGCATATCAGAAGTTACCCTTTGGTCTAAAAATCATTGGAGCTGCATTCCAACGTGCCATGTTCTATGCTTTTCATGATATCAAGAACATCGTGGAGCCATATCTTGACAATCTCCCTGCTCATTCACAAAAATGAGAGGACCACCCAGGGAACCTTAGACACATTTTCTTGAGGTGTCGTCATTATAATATTCAGCTTAATCCACATAAATGTGTCTTTTGTGTTGAGAATGGACGTCTTCTTTGATTTGTGGTTTCCAAATATGAGATACAGATTGATCCTTTGAAAATTGCTGCTATTTCAGCCTTACCCGCCCCGATAAATATCACTGAACTCCAAACTTTGCAAGGGAAGGAAAAATTTCTTCTTCGTTTCATATGCAACTTCGTAGAAAAAAACACATGGCTATATGCATCTCCTCAAAAGGGACACTCCATTCTTTTGGGATGACCAAGCCCAATGATATTTTGATAATCTAAAACACGCTCTGACCCATTCACCAGTGATACACCCCCCAGATAAATCAAAAGAATTTATTTTGTATGTTGTTACCTCCACTACTACCATTGGTATGGTTCTAGTGCAGGACTATTCCAACCGAGAAGAACACGTGATATATTACCTAAGTAAGAGTCTTCATGACTCTGAAACCCATTACTCGCATGTGGAGAAGCTGGGTTTGGCTATGGTCATTGTTGTGTAGAAATTATGTCACTACATCTTACTTCACACCAAAATTGTACTCGCAGATCAAAACCCCATGTATTACATTCTGACTCATCGGGTACTAGGGGAAAGTATTCCCGTTGGATCATTATCTTACAAGAATTTGATCTTGAGTTTGATAAGGCTACATCGAAGAAGTCCTTGGTGTTTGCAGAGTTAATGTGTGACCTTCCTAGTGCTTTGATGGAAGCTAAGCCCAATTATTCATTTTCGAATGAATTCTTGTTCCTAATCAGCACAACTGACCCATGGTATGGAAATTTGATCATTTATCTCTAGACCTAGAGATTTCATCCCAATATATCTTGTGACGATCATCATCATATCCATCACCATAGAAAGCATTATATAATTATTGACGTGGTATTGATTCTATTCTTCAGCGATCCCTTACACGCGAAGAGGTTGAACAAGTTTTGAATGATTGCCACTTTGGAGCATGTGATGGTCATCTTTATGGGATACAAATAGATCAGAAAATCCTTCATGCTGGGTATTTTTGGACCTTAATATTCAAAGATTGTCATCATGCAGTTAAGAAATTCCCACCCTGTCAACACTTTTATCCTAAACAATGCACCCAACATGCTCCTTTACACCCCGTCATTGTTGTTGGCCCTTTCACAAAGTGGGGTATTGATTTTATGCATTGTAAGCCTGCCTCGGTCGGGGGGCATGGTTACATCATCACAACTGTCAATTAATTTACAAAATGGTCTAAGGCAATGCCTACATATGCAAAGGATGGCAAGACTTCCGCCCTCTTTTTATTCAACCATATGATAGCTCGGTTTGGAGTCCCTTAAGCCATAGTCATTAACCACATATCTCATTTCTGCAATAAGATGATGGTTGAGTTAAGTGCTAAGGTATGTTTTCTCCATGAAAACTCAACTCTGTATTACCGACAGGATAATGGTCAGGTTGATTCCATTAACAAAGTTTTTAAAACTATGCTGCGTAGGATGGTTGGAGATCACAAATCCAACTGGAATTTGACTCTATTTTTCGCATTGTGGGCTTATAGGAATTTAGTTAAAACATCAACTAGTTTCACACCCTTTCAGTTGGTTTACAGACTAGAATTTGTCCTTCCTATCAAGTGTCAAATCCCATCACTTAAACTTGCAATAAGACTTCTCCCAAAAACTTCCGTCGAATAAGAACAGTTTTTGTATTTAACAAACCTTGATGAAAATTGAAGAGATGTTGCCCTAGCTAACAAGGCACACAAAAAATGCATCAAGGCTCAGTACGATAAGTCTGTCCAACCTCGTGTCTTCAATGAAGGTGAACTAGTTTTGAATTATGATCATAGACATGATAAGCTAGGGAAGGGGAAGTTTGAATCTATGTGGTACGGTCTCTTTATCGTCAGTAAAGTATTAGAGAAGGGAGCCTACCAACTAATAGACTATGATGGAATGCCTTTCGGGAAACCTCGTAATGGGTTGTACCTGGAGAGATATTATGCTTGAAATCATGTATGCATGGTACCTTCTATATATATGTATATTAATTGACTTTTTAAGTGTGTTTTATTTTTTTCAATATGGTTTTGATTCTTGTTGTCAGTATTGTTTATACCCCGTTTTGGTTATGCAGATTCGATGGCTTTTTATGGTTTTGTTGATGGGGCTTGTCGTCACACCCTGAATCTCACTTCAGCTGCTTGGGTTTTGTATTCCCCAATACATAACCTAGTTAGTTCAAGGGCAGTTTGTATTGCTCCAACTATCAACAACATCGTCGAGTACTAGGCAGTGATAGGTTTGTTTACCGAGGCTGCATCTCGGGACATTCATGAATTGGTAGTATTCATGGACTCGCAGCTAGTGGTTTTTCATTTGAACCACATTTACTCTATCATAAACCCTACATTTCTTCATCTCTTTCGAAGAGTGCGTCTGTTAGAAATCTCATTTGAGTCGATCACTTATAGGCATATTCCTAGGTCTTACAACACGGTTGCCGACTCATTGGTAAAATACATTCTAAAGTAGTATATTTCCCATACATAACTGTTATAAATAAAACATGGTCCATTGTAAATTTGAATAAATAGTAGAATACATGTAAAATCTCATGTAAATTTAATTTTCCATTTGAAACACATATAAACACCGTAAATAAGTCTGTATATATATATATATATA
>LPNX011175600.1:167147-209809 GCA_001517045.1 Pseudotsuga menziesii
AAAATCTTGTGGATGAACCCTTGAGCTTCAGTAGCTTTCCATCTTCGTATCCAGTCATGATGACTTGGTTGTCAGAGGACTTTCTTATTTCAACGATTCCATCAAACATGTAGATGGAATGTCCTTGCTGTCGAATCTCCACCAAGGACAGCAGGCTTCTCTGCAACTCTGGAAGATAGAGAATGTTCTTCAACAAGAAATCAGGGAATCCAGGCATCTTCAGTCGAATGGTGCCCATTCCCTTTGGTTTAATACTTGACTTATCTGTAAAGTACACTATGCCATCTATTGTTTCATTCAGTTCTTCAAAACAGTCTTTTCTAAATGTCATGTGTGATGTTGCACCAGTATCAAGCAGCCAACAATCTTTATAAGATGAAAGAAAAGTCATTCCATTAAATCCAAGATTACAATGTGCAACAATACAAGAATCAGAAAATTTACTAGCATATTGGTCATCTGTCTTCTGGTTATGCTTGTCTTTGATTGAGTCCCATGAAGCCCAACACTGATCTAATGTGTGCCCAGTCTTTCTGCAATGCTTGCACTGCAAAGCTGATCTTTTCTTCTGCCCCCTCTGCCTCTGAAATTTCTTCTTCCTTGTCCTCTCTTGCTGCAATATCCCTTGGAAGGGTCTTTAGATTGGTCTTTGCCGGCAAGGGCAGCACCAATATTAGATACCAAAGAGTGCATCTCTAATCTGGAAATTATAACTTACAGAATGCTTAGAAAAATATATGGGATGCAGGTTTAGATTCCTGCTCCTTTACAGATTACAATATGATTCTGCAAATAATTCTACAGTCCTATCAAAACAATCTTGCAGCTGCTCTATATTTAATTTCAATATATAAATTCTGTGCACTATTCTACACAATGCAGGTCTGAGTCTCTGCACTTTTTACAATACAGTCAATACAAAATATATCAAAATATATATCAGTCACTAGAAATAGATGATATTCTTCAGCATAAAACATAGTCTTCAATGCAGTCTTCAGCATACAACACAGTCTTCAACAGCATACAACTCAGTCTTCAGCATACAACGCAGTCTTCAATTGGATGTTTGCAGCAATATTTAGGTTCGGCCTCCATGCATTTCACAAGCAGTCTTGAGGGAGAGCACCATCTCGATTACAATATTCAGGTGGATATGAGCAGCTCCACGCTCATAGCTCGCAACAATACCTCTGATAGGTATTAGAGAAGTCTTCAAGTAGCCGTCGGTATTCAGCTCAACATACCAACAATCTTCAACATTCACAACGATGCAGCAATCCTCACAACAGTCGGTATTCAGCTCCAAAACTCACGCAGAAAAATATATAATCAGTCTTCACTGACAGCAACATGTATACACCAACATGTATACACCAATATTTTCCAACGCAGTATATATACTTTCAAACACACCAGTCTCCACGCTATTACAGTGTTCAACGCAGGTGTCTCCACTCAGGAAGTCTCTAACGCAGCCTTCAATGCACGCTGTGAAATATAGAGAATATTAATGTAAATACTACGCAGTTCCTCAATACACAGCATAGATCTTCAGCATATACTCAACCCATATAGATTCAATATATTTTCAACTCCAATATAGATTCAAACCTTCAACGCATTCAACGCAGAATCAATAGGCCTGCAAGTCTTCACGGTCTCAATGCATTTGATGAAGCGTATTCAAATATGGGGTTTCACAATAAACTTCCTGCATAAAACTAGGGTAAATTTAGGGTTTGCAGTGGTGAGATATCAGTTCAACGCAGTGGAATGTAGCTCGCGTTTTTTTTTTTCTTTAGCGAATTTTGCAAAACTAAGAATGAACTATAGTCATACCACTCAGGTCATAGCTCCACGCTAGTGTAACAGGCCGTAGTTCTACGCTGGTCTTGTCCCAGTCTCCAATGCTCCATCATTCTCTCCACGCAGCAGTCTTCAATCTCCTCCACGCAGCCAGCTCAATCTTCAGGCATTCTTCATGCAGTACTCCACGCAGCTTCAATCAACAGCTTCTTGTCTACGCCATCACGCTTCACATTTCATGCACTTAATACAAGAGCAGTCATGCTCCACGCACACAATATTCCACGGAGTAGCATAAAGAGGCAAAGATATATAGCAGTCTCCAGTAGAGATTCCAAGCACAAAATTGCAACAGCGAGTCGAGTGACTCAGTGAGCTTGAAAGATGACAGTAAATTCACACAAGAGTGCCTTCACGCACTGGAATTAGGGTTTATGAACCATCAATACAATAAAATGTCAAGACAAACCCTACAGAAAAAAATATTTATTTGGAATACTCAGCGATGCTATAGAATGGATTCAACATAGGACCAAATACACGCAGATTCTGCAAATCGAAACCAACTGTGATGAGTTTCGCCTGAACGGCCACAATAATCATACTTTTCAGCGACAAATGCCCAAACCCTACGATGAACAGGAAAGAGAAACTCGACAGCCAAAATCTAGTGGGTCGGCGTAATTTTTTTCAGTAAGGATGGGGAGGCAAAACTATTATTGAACGTGAGGGGGCTCGAAATAGCAAAAGCAGCACCATTTGGAATACTCTCAATCAAAAAAATGGAGGAGTCTCTAAAAACTCAACGTGAAGGAATTGTAACACATACAATGAATGTATGCAGGCTGGTAGGGAAATGCATGCAACTGGAAGACTGGTAGACTGAGTAGCAGGAAACCTGAAACGAATTTGACAGAGTGCCAGGACTGAAATGTAGCAGGAAGGAGTTACGGCAGGCAGGCAGCCAAAATCTGATACCACTTGTTGGTAATAACTCCCGATTCAATTATTATTCCAATGCAAATGCCTATATTTATACAAATTACATGGTGGTTGGGTTTCACCTTCTGCTCAGCCTGTTTGGCTTCCTACTATTTATTTATTTATTTATTTATTTACATTATATAACCCTAACGGATTATATTCTAACACTAATCCTGTCAGCCCATAGAGCATATTTTAGTTTGGTGTGCCAGGATCTCTTATTATCTTCCAACAGCTTTTTGATAATCCTCACCAGGCTTTTATTTGAAGATTCAGCTAATCCATTTCCTTGAGGGTAATATGCAGTTGAGTGATTGAGGCTTATATGATATTTATGACAAAAGTTAATCATCTTCCTAGATTTGAAAGCACCTGCATTGTCTGTTACTATCCTTTTTGGACACCCGAACCGAGCCAATATATTTTCTTCAAGGAACTCTATGATCACATTCTCAGTGGCCCTCATGGTAGGAATTGCTTCTATCCATTTAGTAAAATAGTCTGTAGCTGTCAAGATCCACCTGTGTTGGCCTGATGAGTTGGGGTTTATTTCACCAATAAAATCCAAACCCCATTGCTGGAAAGGATCCTCAATTGTTATTGGATTCAAAGGGAGAGGTAGTACCTTTCTCTTCCCGTCGAAAATTTGGCATTGATGACATTTGCTGATTTCTTTATAAACATCTAAGAATAATGTAGGCCAATAATAACCAGCTCTCAGGATTTTTTTTGCAGTCACCTTCCAAGAATGATGTCCCCCACAGTCCCCTTTGTGAAATTCTTTGGTAATTTGCTGGGCTTCATCCTCCAATAGACAATTAAGTAGAACTCCTCCTGGATCCTTCCAATAAAGATATTTATTTATGATACAGAATTTAGCAGATTTCAACTTTACAGATCTTGCTCTCGATTTACTTAATCCTTCTGGTGCTTGCAAATTTCAGAGGACATATACAATGCCAGAGTACCATGGAGAGGCCACAAAGTCAGGCATCACTTCTATCTCTGCATCCAACTGATCAGACTGGTGAGTCAAAAAATTGATCTGTAAAGATTCACAATTTGAGTTTGTCATCATCTTTGCTAACCCTTGTCCTTTAACCAGCTTCGTAGGTTTTATTTCTATATCATATTCCAATAATGTAGCTATCCATCTTGCCCTCCTACCTTCGGGGTCTGGCCAAGTCAAAATTGCTTTTATTGCCGCGGTTGGAACATGTGCAATTACATGGGAATGCAAAACATATATTCTGAAATCCTTTAATGCTTTAATCAGAGCATAGGCCTGCTTTTCCATGATATCGTATTTCAACTGCCCATCCCGTAGCATTTTACTGAAAAAGGCTATGGGTTGTTCCAAATTTTCCTCATTTTTCTGTAACAATACTGCTGCTATAGTATGTTCAGAAGCATATGAGAATACTAAAAAATCCTTGGCAAAATTTGGACTTACCAAGACAGGAGCTTCTGAAATGGATTTCTTGATTTCCCGAAATGACTCCTTAGCTTCTGTATTCCATTTTATTTCATGACCTTTCCTCAACATATTTGTAATATTCATCAAGATCTCAGCAAAGCTTGGTACAAATCTCCTCAAGAAATTCACCTGTCCCAGAAATGATTGTATCTCCTTTTTGCTTCTGGGTTCTCCTACCTTCAGAATTGCACTCACTCTTTCAGGATCAATCTTTATTCCATCTTTGGATATTATATGGCCTAGCAGCTTTCCTTCCTCTAGTGCAAAATTAGACTTCTTAGGGCTCAAAGATATGCCAAACTTCCTACACTTCATGAAGACCTTCTCCAGATGATGGAGATGTTCTCTATCATAATTTGAGTAGACTGTGATATCATCCATATAAATTACCACAAAACTTCCAATTTCTCCTGCAAAGGCAATGTCCATAGCTCACTAAAAAGTGGCGCCTGCATTCATCAAACCAAAAGGCATCTTCGCATACATGAAAGTGCCCCATGGTGTAGTAAAGGCAGTTTTCTCCTGATCTTCTGGTAGCACTTTGATCTGATTATACCCTGAAAAACCATCTAGCATCGAAATCCTCTCAGCTCCCACCACTTGCTGCAGTATATGATCCATCTTGGGTAGAGGATAGTTGTCTTTCATGGAGACCTTATTCAAATTGCGGAAATATATGCACAGTCTTATCTCCCCATTCTTCTTTCTGACCGGGACCAAATTTGCAACCCATTTAGAAAATCTGAGTGTTACAATGATCTTAGCATCAAATAGCTTCTTTATTTCCTTCTCAATGATAGGGAGCAGCTTAGGATTGATCCTCCTGAGTTTCTGCTTGAAAGGCTTTTCTCCAGGCTTTATAGGAATAGTATGCTGTATGATAGACATATCATATTCTTTGAGATCTTCATAACTCCAAGCAAACACATCTGTATACTTTTTCATCAACTTTACATACTCCTCTTTTTCTTTTTCCGGCAGCTTCTTGGATAATTTTAGGATTTTAGGATTTTCCTCAGTGCCAATATTTTTGTCTTCAACGGCATCACCAACAGGTTTCACTTTGGGGTTCTTGGCAACATCATTTTGATCAAAGAGCCTTTCTAAAGGGATCAGGCCTCTTGGTATGAAATTATTTTTCAGCTGGATGATATCTTTACCTCCCAAGGTCTTCCTTAACTTCTCAGTATCTTCTTCTGATTCAATTTCTTCGTCATCTCCAGGGGTCCTATCATTATCATTTTCACTGTCAAAATGGGTATTCACAAACTCCCCTGACAACTCTAGAAATCTTCGGATCTACATATCATCTTCGAACACCTGCCAGTATTTGTAATTGTCAGGGATAGAAGGTCTATTCAAAATCTCCACCTGGTATTCCTTTTGACTAGTCATTGGGGTCTCAAATTTTCCAGCAGATACTGCTAAGGAATCAGCCACCAAATTTTCAACCCTGGGAACCACTTGAATTGTATGTTCTGTGAAGAAATTGCCAAGCATATCCCATACTTCATTTCTGTAAGCCCTCATCCGAGGATGCTTGGTTTGATAACTCCCATTTACCTGGTTTACTACCAACTCAGAATCTCCCAAGATCCTGACCCTTTGAGCCCCCAGATCTTTCAAAGCATGTAACCCCAATAACAGGGCCTCATACTCTGCTACATTATTTGTGCATTCAAAAAGCAATTTGTATGACAAAGATTTGAAATCATGGATAAGAGAAATGATATAGACACCGGCCCCAGCACCAACCTTTGCAACAGATCCATCAAAGTACATGATCCATTGACCTTCTTTTTTCTGCTTTGCTTCCAAATCCTCCTGTTCCAAAACTTCTTTTTCATCATTTTCCTGAGACTTCTCTTGCAATGTCTTTTCTACCTCATGTGGGACAGCCTCATTAAAAAAAATGGAAGACCCCAAATCAGTATCAACAGCATATATGTGATGGACTTCAGGTTTATATTAACTGCTAACCACATAGGGAGTTATTTTTTCACTATATAACCTTTTGCTCCCATCTGGAACGGGAATCGTTGCATATGACATGTCCATCTGTAAACTACCTTTCAGTTTGGAGGTCCAAGATCTTGACAGCAATACCCCAAATTTAGGTGGAATGTCTGCTACCACCACATACATGACTATAGTTTTAGATGGCAATTTATTCAGGGTCACTACCATATCTTTAATTAAACCAAGGCATTTTACTCTCTTAGAATCAAATGAGTATAAATCCTTATATGGTCTAGTCACTTCTAATCCCAGACTTTCCATGACTCCTTTAGGCATTAGATTGTGTGATGCCCCGGAATCCAACATAGCATTATGGACCACTTTGTCATGCACATTTAGACTTAAATAGAAAGGAGGAACTTCTTCATCTTCTAAATTTTCAACTTTGGGTCCAAATGAAATAGCAGGATTATCATCATTCAATTCTAAAATGTCTGACTGCCATTCTCCTTGGTTCTTGATCATTTTGGTGATGGTATCTCTATATTCGGTGTTTCTCAGTAGCTCATTAAATGGAACAGAGATCTTTAGTTTTGAAAGTTCATTTTGTAGGTTGAAACTAGCACCAATCTTTTCCACATCAATCGGAGTCACCCTCTTTATTATTTTATCCCTTTGTATCTCATTTTCAACCTCTTTACTCACAGAGGGTTCTTTTTGTAGTCCTTTCCCCTTTTCTCCATTCAAAGAACTAGAGGAAGGCTGATTTGGATTTGCCTTACCTTTATTTATGGGGACATCCCTATTCCTCAGTCTCATTTTCCTTTGCACATCATCCATTGCATGCAAGTAACCTCTCTGATATAGCTCATTTTCAAATTCTTCATTTGGACCTTCCTGCGCAGACATATTATGTTCTTCTTCAGTGAGATATATTTCTGAATCCTATTCCCCAAACAGATGAATCTCATTTTCAGGTGGGTCTTCTTCATCCCCAACATAATTTTCAGGGAAAGGCGGACGAATAGGCTGTTCTTCTTGGTTTCTTGGATTTCTCTACCTATTCTGGGGAGGAACAGGGGGATTGGGTCTCCTGAAATTTGGATTCCTAATTTGGGGATCCCCCTGCTCCCTGTTGAAAGGCCTAGTATCCATGGTTAACCTATCCATCAACTTTTCCATGGTCTTCAACATTGTCTCAAATTTAACATCAGTGGAAGAAGATGAAGTAGAAGGCCCATTGTCTTCTTTTCTCCTCCTGTCCATGTCTCTATGTTTTATCTTCCCACTAGCCATCATGTTAGCTTCCACTTCTAGGGCATCAGTAAACATGGCAGCAAGAGTTGTCGATCTCCTTTCCTGTAATGAAAATGCAAAATCATTATCAAAAGCTCCAGCATAATGCAGTTGAGAAGCTGCAGGAGAAGGTTTTATATCTTCAGGAATAGAGTTGTAATCCCGCATGAACCTGCTCGAAAATTTGTGAATAGACTCAAAACCCCCCTTCTTAAGACTATTGTACTGAGATAAAAGCTGCAGAGGGTTCTGTTTATCATCCCACCTGTCCAGAAAGGCGTTTTGAAAAGCCTGAAAATTTGCTATAGATCCATTAGGCAAGTCTTTAAACCACTTCTTTGCTTCCCCAGACAAACTTTGGGAAAATAACCGCAGTTTGACATCAGGATAGTCAACTTCTTCCAAGTCAATGAAATCTTCAAACTTGGCAACATGCTGTTTTGCGGTTATATCACCTTCCCCATCAAATAAAGAAATCCTCTGAGAATAATTTTGGGGGAGATCATGTAATACAGCTGACAAACGCAAGGGAGCAAATCTAGTGGCCATTGGTCTGGGTAGGTTCACAGGAACTGCAGTACTTTGAGGATGCTCGAAGGCTGTTGTTTCAGCTTTAGAGGTTTGTTGCAAGTCCTTCCAGAGGGAATCTAACAGATAGGACTCTAACCTACTAGGATTAGACTCAGTATTTATGAGGTCGGATTCGGACTTAGCTCTCAACTTACAAGGAACGAACTCAGTATTTTTTAGGTCGGGTTCAGATCTAGTTCTCAACAGGGTCTGCGCAATATTGACTTCCCATGCTGGATTAATATGAGAACCTGGTGATGATGATGGGCCAAACAAAGGAAAATCTAACTTCTCCTTATTTTTTCTCTTAAACAGCTTTTCTGGATCTTCAAAGCTTTTCAGAATTTCGGTATCAGAGTTACCTCGTGTATGTCTTCTTGAAGCCAGAATGTCATTCTTGAATTCTGAAAACAATATCACAATGAAGTCGCCAAGGCAAATATACAACCTTCTTTTCTTTTTGAAACTCCTGTTTGCCCACAGAAATCTCTATTAATCTTTGTCGTTCTCCCGGGGTAGATAAGCACTTTCGTCCCCGGCAACGGCGCCAGTTTGTTAGCACTTAGAATGTACCCAGGTTGTAAAAGGTATACTCCAAGGTAACAGCAAAACCACTTTAGGAAGAAACTGGTATTTTCTTCCAGAGAGGGATCTCTCAATAAATATTTAACAAGACCAGATTTAAAATAACATTCACAGATTTATGTATTTGGCTGAAACAATCACATAACCATTGGGCATGGAGTCATATACAATATAAATATACCAAAAAGACATATACATGATGTTCATCAAAGGCAAGGTAATCATATCATCACAGTCATTCAAATTGATTCAGGTGGAACAGAAGAGATGAAGAAACAACCCATTAATACAGAGCATCAACAAGGATGAGTTCTATATCAACTTTAGCAGAGAAAATCATATAATATCTGAAATGATAACCAGAGCATGAACACATGAATTCCGATCATCTAACGCTATTTTCCAGATACGAGGAAGAAACAAAATGGAGTGTTACACAAGGGAAATACAATCACATAAAGAGGAAGCACATACTGTAATATCAACAACACATGAATCTCTGACAAAACTCTCATGTATTCACTTTTTCATTCCAAAAATAGATATGTTCTCCAAAATTATTCACCACCCGATGGGTTCCAACCCCCATCTCTTAAAAAATATGCATATTTATACATAAAATGATCGGTGCTCCAACAAGAATATTATTAACAAAATGATCGGCTTAATTTAGAGTTTGTAACTGAATTTCCTAACCCCTAGGAATTTTGTTACAACTCCAATCCTAACAGACCACAAAGTACGAATCAACTTGACAACAAAATTTCGCCCATCAGCTCCATATCTTTGCCCCATCAGCTCCATATATTTTCCCCATCAGCTCCACGTCTTTGCCCCATCAGCTCCACGTCTTTTCCCCATCAGCTCCATATCTTTGCCCCATCAGCTCTTCAGTGCATGACAACTATTCTTAGGGATGGAGAATATACTTTGTCTTTCCAAACCGCTCCACAACTTTCCACTGCTCCGAACTCGGGGTGTCACACTCCATCATTTCCCGAATAGCTACATCGAGCTCCATATATGCTTCATAGGACTTTCTGGGCAATCTACTCCTGATGATGGCGAACTTCTGCAGAATCTCGAAATCTTCTATGAGCATATCCACGATGGTCTTCCCTGTCAGGTTTTTCTCCAAATCATTGAATTTGGTGTGATCCATGCGGCACTGAACAACCATGTTATGATAATGTTCCTGTGAGAACATGCGCCCTTCTCCATCCCAGAAAGAAGGCAATCCGTCCTCGAACAGTTCTTTAAACTCCTGTTTAAAATTATTAACCTGCAGAATCAATCCTTCTGATTTATCATGGACCGTTTTGATCAAGTGATGCTTATGGATGATTTTCTTTGCCCACATCACTATTGACACTCTGTCCTTTATGCCCAATTCCTGTAACTTCTGATATGACAGTGAATTTAGAAAATTTAATGTGTTCTGAGCCGTAACGAGGGGTATTTTCTCCATATGTTCGTTTACCAGTTTTAGCCTCTGGTGGGCCAGATTTATCATTATATTCAAATCATCAATAAAATTTAAATAGTGCCTGAACTTGGTAATCTCTATACACAGGGTATCCCAAATGATGTGTTTTGCCCCCTAAAGAGGGCCTTTGCCAATGCATTTTTCCTTTAGCTCATTCAATTTCTTCTGTAATTGATTTCTGTCCTGCAGTATTTGTTTCTTGCTTTCACTTACTCTAGCCAATTCAGCTTTCATCTTCTCATTCTCTGCTTTCAAATCTTTGATTGCTTCTTCCTTCAAACTCACCTGGGACATTGGTACTAACAAATCATCAGTAGAGAAATCATCTAAAGGCTTCTGGATATTTACAATAGAAAATTCCTCACCGGTGGGAGTTTGGCTCATCAACCCTTCCATAATCTCCTTCTCTTCATTCTTATCTTTTCTCATTAAGGAGATTTGGGATAAGAGTTCCTCCCTTTCGGCTTCCCACTTCTCTTTTTCCTCCTGTAGCTCTCCGGCTTTTCCTTTGTATTCCATCATATCCTGATGGAATTTATCCTTTTCTTCTTGGAGGGCTAGCAACTAAGATGACTGAACATGTTCAGTGCCTGGGATCTTCAATTTCTTCTTTAGGATCTGGAGCGCATTATCCTTTTCCTCTAATAACCTCTTGACTGCCTGTGTACTGTCTGAACTAGCAATGTCTGTTTGCAGTTTCTTAATCTGAACAACATTTGCTTTATTTTCTACTTTCTCATGTTTCAACTAGATTTCCAATTTGTCTATCAAGACTTGCAATTTATTGATCTTCACCATGGCTTGAAGTAAGTCTGAGTAGATAATATCGCTTGTCTCTTTGTGGAGTTGAATTTTGTCCGGAGTGCTGATTTTGTCTAACCAGATCTCTATTTCAGACATTTTCTTGTCACTTACCATAGCCATTCTAAAAGTATTCCTCTCAGCATCTCTAGCAGTGACCAGAGAGATTTTCGAACTGTACAAACTTCTAACCTTCGGGAGAAAATTTCTCATTTCCTCCATAGACTGTTTCCTCTTCTCCATGTAACTGGATTTTAGGTCTTCCTTCGACTTAAACACATGGCACAATTCCGAACTGTCTACATCACCTTCCGGATTTTTAAAAGAGAATTGAATTACTTGCACCGCTTTCAGGGGAACTAGGGAACCTCTTTTGGAACCATCAGAAACCTCCTTATCTACAATTTCACCACTTTGAAGCAGCTTTGCCCTTTTATGTGGCCCTTCCTCGTCTACCTCCATACTCTCCGTTTCAGACAAACTCCTCTTGACTACCACACCAGCACCTTCTGTTATTTGGGTCACTGTGACAGGTGTAGCATGGGGCTCTTCATCAGAATCTAACCTGTCAGTATACTGCAGCAAATTGGCCATTTCAGCTAGCCCCTCAATAGCCTAATGCTCAAATGGTTTATTCTTGTTTTCCTGCTTTCTCAATGAGATCACCTGGTGGGGGTCGTAGTTCACATTTACATCTTTTATGAAATCCATATTCTCCATCAACCTTTCTATAAATGCCAGGGCACCTTTACCTTTAAAAATGAAAGGGCCGACTTTAAATGGAAATTTAATATTCAAATATTTTTTGAAAGCACCAAAGTGCTCTTCCTCAGACAACAATCTCTGCCTCATGAACTCCAGTGCGAAAATCCTTGGGGTCAAGAAGGATGGTAGCCTATAAGGCTGACCAGTAAAGCCATATATTCTTAACAATGTGTAACCTCTGTACAGGAACCAGTCCCCCACCCGATCTTTGGGTGACGACTGCATTAGACATCTCATTTCATCCAGGACATGGGGCAGGTCCTCATCAAATAACATCCTGTATATTTCGGACATGATCGAATTGGCAAATTCGACCATGTTGATTTGCTTGGGAAAATCAGAAGAGCATAGAGCACTTAAGAACTTTAATTCAGTAACATTAGAACATAATAACATGTTAAGCAAGTACGTTTGAAACCTAAAGAATTGGACCTTGGGAAATTCAGTCAACTGGAGGTGGATCGCTTCGACAAGGTACTCATCTAAATTAAGCACGGGGACTGACTGGGACTCGGGACTTAAAGAATTTATTTTTAACAAGAAACCAAGGATAACATCACCTATATGACAATCGTCATCTAGACCTAACACTTGACAGACCAAAGACATTACCAGTTGCACCTCATTTCTAAAAATGTGCAAGGGGTAAGGCGAGAAAAGGCCTTCAAGGGACTGACCTTCCTTTAGGATACTTGACAGGAATCGAGAGCGACTTTCACTTTCACAATTTTTGAAGAACTCGGCAAGGATAGATTCATTTACAGACTCACGATTTACAGGGTAGATTTCGGGCAGACTAAGGTTTTCTCTGACGACCGAAGCATCAATTTTACACAGTATTTTCGACGCAGACCGACTCACAATGATCCTCTGAGAGGGAGAATAGTTCACCGCACACCATTCAGAAAATTCAGGGAAGTGGAGGGTTTGCTCAAGGGTGAAATGGTACAAAAAAGACTTGCATACATTCAGAACGTCATTCCCCTGTGAAAAATAAGACCACAATTTCTCTTTGCTGCCGGACACGCTCACTGTGGACAGGAAGGGGTCGCAGACGCCCCTGTGTCTGTCTACTAAAAATTCCTCTCTATCATCCGCGACCCGACTAGACACACGAACCTCGCTCCCTTGGTCCATTTCTTAATTTATAATGGTAAATGGACGAAGGAGTTACAGGATTAAAGTCCTACCTGGCTTACTGTGGAGGCGTGTGTTCAGAACGTGCCTGGTATTGACAAATGGAAGCTCCCAAATTGCCAGGTCCTTTTCGTCGGGTCCCGAGCAAATAAAATAATCATTGGAGAGGTCAACCCTGCCTTTATAGGACCACCAATTTGCCACATGGATAGCATTTATTTCCGCAACCACCACTTATCCCTAACTTCCGTGCGCTTCTATTTTCCGGTTTCATCCAAGACCGTATATCTGGTTTCTCTTTAATTTCTGGCCTTTGGATCATGTGCCACATATCTCGTTCCACCCGATGCCTTGGTGATAAACGATGTGCCAGTCTCCATCCCGGAATGACCTCCTACCGTTGATGAAATCACCTTTTATCATGAGCCGTTGGATCGGGTGACACGTACCGAATTCCACTGGGAGTCTGGGACTTATCCCCCGTGCAAGTTTCAACCCCGGAATCGATCCCAACCGTTGATCATTCCACCTTTAAGTTTCGACCGTCGGATCAAGCACTATGTAATGAATTCCGCTGGGCTCCTTTCTTTTATCCAACGTGCATCTTTGATCCCCGGAATTGTTCTCGACCGTTGATGTGATACCCCTTTAACTCTCCACCGTCGGATCATATGCCACGTACCAAATTCCACTGGGCACATCGGAATTATCCACCGCGCAAGTTCACCCTCCGGAAATTATAACAGCCGTTGATCTGATTTACTTTGATTTTCAGCCGTCAGATCGATCACTGGGTAACTCATTCCACTGGGCACTGTAGGTTTATCGGTCGAGCAGGTTCTGGTTCCGGAATCAATCTCAACCGTAGATGAGATCCGACTGTGCCTCTCCATCATTGGATCTAGTAGCCTGTATCTGATTCCACCGGATTGTGTCATTTTAACCGCTATGCAAGTTTACGAAGCGGGTTGGATATGGACTGTTGATCCGCCCGAACCAACCTGAAGACCGTTGATTTGTGCGCCTGATAAGCACCTGATCAAACGTTTATCTTCCTTGCATCTCCGAGGAGCGGAGAGAATACCAGCCGTTGATTTTCTTCCTTCTTCCATCGCGGCCTAGGATCTTCGGTGACTTGATCGCATTTTTCTTATAGCTCCATTTTTACGATATATCCTTTGACCCAAGTATCCAAACAACCATCTTTCTTTCTCCACCATGGTTTCTTATCCTCTTGATAAATAATGGTGTTAACAAGAGTCATCTTTCCGACGATAGTTTACCCCTTTTTCGGTTCGGATTGACTAGTTATGAAAAAGGAGAATTCCATCCAATCATGACTGGAAGAGTTCTCTTGGGTAATATTTTATACTTTTTTGGGCCTTAGATACTAAATTGTATGAAAAAGAACCCTTTGGAGTCTTCTTCCATTTTTGTTTAGACTCTCTAAACATGAATGATACCAAGTTAACTTTCAATGGACTCGTTAAACTAAACACTGAGAGACCCTATTTTGGGAATGAACCCCTCCTTTCTTAGGTTCCTGAAATATATGGGAATGGACTTATCTCCGATAAGCTACAACGAGTGTTTGTTACCCTCTTTGGACTTGTAAAAAAAAAAAAATATGCACTCATCAATCATGATGGGGAAATTAAGGGAAGGGAACTATTTCATTTTGCGAATAAGTGGTAGTTATTAGTCACCTTTGAACATGGCACTTATCTGCATTTCATTCAGTTAATTGGGGATTCATCTTACTTCCAATTCGATCCACTTTCATGATTCATGTCGCTCCTTCAATTCTTTCAAAGAATGCATCATCCACCGTCGCATTATGTCTTGGTATTCATATGGTCTAAGTCAATGTTGCCAATTCTTTGGTCGTGCTGCCCGATGTTCAAAGGAAAATTGAAAGATTACCTTTGCAATCTAAAAAACCTTTTGTGTCAGTACCTTTTGAGTTATTCCTATGGTTACAACATACTAAAAAATCCATAACTATTGTTCCTATTTTCTGTTGTCGATATGGGATTCATCATGGCCCTCCTTCAACGAGACTATTACTATCGATGTCAGATCATCATCCAAGAATTAGTCTTAGAAAAAAAAGATAGTACCTTGAGATCTGTATGCATTATTGATAGATTCTCTTGGTCTCAACATAGGTTCAGATCAGAAACCTTTGATCGAAAGATTCGACTGAGTGTTCAACATAAAATCATCTATTCACACCTAGGAGATTGTATTGGGGTACCGTGGGAATCATTGACATCAATGATGATCTCCCTCACACTTGTTAATGGTTCACATCATTGACCAATAACCAAGTGCTTTCTACCATGTTTGACATCAACACATTGTAATCACATGGATAGAATCATACTTTGTGGAAGACGAGACAAAGACCCTGGGTATCTGTTGAAGCACTCATTGATTTCCTTGGGTTCGGATGGAGTATATTGTATAAGTGCTAGAATGGATCCACATTTGTATGGTCATGGTTGTGCTCAAATTTGTGTCCATTTGACATTGATCTACATTGTATGTCTGGTAGCTATGTCCAAGTTTGAGTCTCTTTCACATGGATCTATGCTGTATTCTTATAGCCATGTTTGTTCACCTCTTTCATGTATCTTCCTTGTATTGGTCTGCAGGCATGATGAGGATGTTAATGTATTTGTAAATTCAGAATGTATTCACTTATATATCTTATGTCTTCTACCCTTATGTTTATTCTAGGAAGTGTATATAATGTAATTGAGTCATGTCATGCCCCAATGTTTTGATCAGGAGGATCTATAATGTAAACAAGTCATGTTAAGTCATTGTGGGTAACCCTCCTATTGATCAAGGGTTAAAGGCCCCGCAGTTCCAGGGCACTAGAGTTATTAGACTCACCTAGTGAATTTGGCCCTAGTTGGGTTTAGTTAAGTCAGGAATTAATATAAATAGAGAGCTATCCTCTTTATTTATCACACTCACACACACTCAGTTGTAGTGCATAGCTAAGGAAGAAGAAGACACTGGGGCTAAGAAGAAAGAGGTTACTTCTATCGGGAGATCATCTTACTGTTTTGGGATTTTCTATTTGGTGTTGATTCTATCTCTAAGGAAGTTGCAGGGTTTTCTCCATTTATGGTTTCCCTGAGGAAAAAAATGGTGTTCATTGTCTCTTTTGTTTGATTGTTGTGCTTCTTATTCTCTCAATTAATGATCTAATATAATGCTAGCTTAATGTTAAAAATCTAACATGGTGTCAGAGCTAACCTGAGAAGAAGACACTTTGCAACTGCGGGAACTAGGGCTTCCTACTTTATGGATCTTTCTCCACAGATTTTTAGCAAAAGAAGGTTGGATTAACTCTCCTCCCTAGGGTGCATCTTTCTATCGAAGCATAATCAAATTTAGGGGTTTTTCAGTTTTGGACCCGACACTACTGCCGAAAATTAGGGCTTTCCACAGAAGTGGAATTTTTCAGTGAGCCCAAGCTTGGATTGATCTCCTCCCCAAAATCAAAGTTAGGGATCAATATCAAAGAATTTGGTTGGATAGAACTCTGGAAAAGAAAAACCCTAATATGCTCCTAAACCAACACTATAGAATTTTAGCTCCAAATCCAGATCCGACATCTTGACCTGGTAAGGTCTAAATATTTTGTATTTCCATTTGAGGTCCTCAGTTAAGATGTCTCATCATACCAATCTTGATGAAAATATTGAGGGAGATGATAAATTCCAATCCTGGAAGTATAGGATCTCCTTGGTCCTAGAAGAGAATGAGTTGGACTCCTACATCAATGAGGAGGTTCCAGTTCCAGAGGTAGATAAGGCTAAGTCCTTACACAAGAAGAAGTTGGTAATGGCAAAGAGGATCATTGCTAATTCAATCAAGGATCACCTCATACCACATGTGTCCTCCCTAAAGAAACCTAAAGATATGTTTGATTCCCTAACCAAATTGTTTGAAGGAAAGAACATAAACCGAAAGATGACCTTAAGGAACCAGTTGAAGAATGTGAAGATCCAGAATGCAGAAACCATCCAGTCCTACTTTAAAAGGGTTTCTTAGATCGAAGAAGAATTGGAAGCAGTAGATGAAGAAGTGGAGAATTCATAGATTGTAATGACCACCTTGAATGGTCTCCCTAGGACATGGGATTCTTTCATTCAAGGGATCTGTGCTATAAAGAAGTTAGTCAAGTTCAACAGACTATGGGAATAATTCTCTTAAGAAGAATCTCAGATAGAAGATCGAGAAGAGAAGATGGGAAGTGAAGATCAAGCTCTCACAGTACAATCCAAGAAAACTAGATCTAGCCACCACATAAGTAAGTACTCTCATCAAAGGAATAACTTTATAAAGCGTAGCGATAAGTCTAAGTTAATTTGCTATACATGTGATGAAAGAGGACACTTTGCTAGAAATTGTCCTAAGAACAAAAGTAGCTCTCACAAGAAGAAGGGAAACAAGAGAAGACATCATGCTCATGCTGCAGAGGATGATGAACCTTCCACAAAGAGAAACAGATAAGTCAGTGATGATTCTTCTAGTGATGAAGAATATGTTCTGATTTCCGCTCTCACAGGAACTATCACACATGGCAGTAATGATTGGCTTATAGACAGTGGTGCTTCTAAGCACATGACATGATTCAAGGAATACTTTGTGAAATTATTTGAACATTAATCACCTCACAAGGTGAAACTTGGATATGACTACCAGTATCGAATAAAAGGTAGTGGGGAATCCTCCTATAAGCTAGACTCTGGAAATTCTATCAAGATGAAAAATGTATTATTCGTACCTAGACTAAAGAAGAACCTCCTCTCCATATCTGCACTAGATACAAAAGGAATGAGGGTTGCTTTGTAGATGGCCAAGTCCTCATGTGGCCAAAGGGAAAGTCTTTCGATGATGCAGTAGTGATTGGAGAACAAGAAGGAGGACTATACAAATTGAAGGGCCAACCAGAACAAGATTTGGTTCATGACTTGGTAGAACCAAATGAGCTTTGGAATAGAAGGCTTGCACATGTGCATTAAAGAGCACTACCACTTGCAAGAAAATTTGTAGAAGACAAAACATGAAGGTGTATGAAAAGGATGTGCAAAAGGAAAGAATACAAAGAAGGCATTTCCAAGAAGCGAGAGCAAGGCAAAAGGAATCTTGGAAATAATCCACTCTGATGTATGCGGTCCAATGTCATCTAGTTCACTAAGAGGGTATGTATACTATGTTTATTTCATTGATGATTTTTCTAGGAAGACATGGATATACTTCATGAAGAACAAAGATGAAGTATTTAGCAAGTTCAAGGAATTCAAATCCTTCATCGAGAACCACATTGAAAAGAAGATCAAGACCTTTCCATCAAATAATGGAGGAGAATTCAAATCAAATGAATTCAAAGAGCTATGTAAAGACTCAAGGATTAAGAGTGAGTTTTTCAGTCCATATAATCCACAACAGAATGGGATTGCAGAAAGGAAGAATAGAACTATCATGGAGGCTGCAAGAGCAATATATTCCTATGCATCTATGGGCAGAAGCTGCCAGAACAGAAGTGTATGTACCAAATCGTACTCCACACCGATTACTCAAGAACAAGACTCCTAAAGAAGTCTTCTTCGAAAAAAAAATCAAAATTCAGCCATCTCAGAATATTCAGTTGTCCTATGTACATACACATTCCGAAAGAAAAGAGGACGAAGTTAGATCCTTCAGGAAAGAAGAGTATATTTGTGGGATACTCTGAAAGCTCAAAGGCTTACAGAATATACTTCCTAGGGTTCAAGAAGATTGACATTAGTAGAGATGTAACATTTGATGAATATTTAGCCTACGTCAAATCCAAGAAGAGACCAACTGAAGAACCTGAAGAATCAAGAGAACCCAGAATTCATGACACAACCATGAATGAAGAAATTCAAGAAGAAGATAGAGAATTTGAAGAACCACAAGAACCTGTAGATCCACCTCTGGAGAAGAATCCTCATAAGAGGAAACCTGCTTGGGTACGTAAAGTTATCCAAGGTGCAGAAAGATATGGAGCTTCAGAAGAAACACCTAGAGGAAGAAAGAGAAATAGATCTTGCTCTAGTTACGTAGCCTTGCTAAGTGACATTATTGATAAAGAACCTTCCAATTATGAAGAAGCGATAGAACAAAAATCATGGAAAGATGCTACGATCAAAGAGTATCAATCGATCATGAAGAATGATGTTTGGGATATTGTCCCAAAACCAGAATGGAAATCCATTGTAACTTCCAAATGGAGATAAAGCATGCTGCAAATGGTAGCATCGATAAATATAAATCAATATTTGTGGCTCGTGGTTTCTCCCATAAAGAAGGAATATATTATGAAGAAAAATTTGCACCTGTAGCCATATACACTTCCATCAGATCAGTACTTTCTCTAGCTGCAGTGATGAAATGGAAGATACACTAGATGGATGTCAAGACTGCTTTCTTGAATGGTGTAATAGAAGAGGAAGTGTATGTGGAACAACCACTCGGTTTTGAGACACATGATAGGGATTCTCATGTGTGTAGACTGAAGAAATCCCTGTACGGTTTGAAACATGCACCCAGGACATGGTATGGTAGAATTGATGGTTTCCTATCCAGTTTGGGCTTTACCAAGAGTAAAGTAGATTCCAACATTTACTACAAGGTTGAAGATGGCAATCCAGTGATACTCCTACTATATGTGGATGATCTATTTATAACAGGTAGATATGGGTTGATTGCTGATACGAAGAGGAAACTTGCTGCCGAGTTTGAAATGAAATACTTTGGTATGATGCACTATTTCTTAGGCATGGAGGTGTGGCAGAATGTGGATGGAATATTCCTTGGATAAGGGAAGTATACAGTAGAGATTCTGAAGAGGTTTAGGATGATGGACTGCAAGGCCATAAACACACCTATGGCATCGAACCTGAAGCTATTGAGTTATGCTTCATCAGAAGCGGTTGATTCTACGATGTATCATCAGATGATTGGGTCCTTGATGTACCTGAAAAAATGAGACCAGATATTTGCTTTGCTGTGAACACCTTGAGCCAGTTCCGGATAGATCTGAGACATGTTCAGTTGATTGTTGCAAAGCATATTTTGATGTACTTGAAGGGTACAGTTGATTATGGGCTCAAGTATAAGGTGAATCAGAAGATTAACCTGGAGGTTTATGTCGATTCAAATTAGGTAGGCAGTGCCATTGATAGGAAGAGCACTTCAAGATGTTGCTTAAGTATGGGATCAGGTGTGATCTCTTAGTTTAGTAGGAAGCAATATTGTGTGGTACTGAGTACAGTTGAAGCAGAGTATGTTGTAGCTTGTTCAGCTGGTTGTGAGGTAGTATGGATGAGGAAGCTACTGTCTAATTTATTTGATCTCTAGATGGATGCTACTTGTATATATTGTGACAATCAGAGTTGTGTGAAGTTGTCAAAGAACCCAGTGTTCCATGACAAGTCGAAGCATATCGAGATCAAGTATCACTATATCAATGATATGGTGCAGAGAGGAGCAGTGAAGCTCCAGTATGTTGCAATGGACAAATAGATAGCTGATGTATTGATGAAGCCATTGGCTAGAGTGAATTTTGAGTACTTCAGGGAGAATCTTAGTGTTCTCTAGATCGAGGTTCCCTCCAAGGGGAAATGATGAGACCTAGAGCCATTCTGACATGGGAGAGGAATAGGTTCCTTCCATGGTTAGGTGTAAGGGCTGAGGCATTCTATCATGGTGAGAGGATTTGGTTCCTTACATGGCAGATGTGAGTGCTGATACATTCTGATATGACTATAGGATTGGTTCCTACATGATCAAATGTAAGGGTCGAATGTAATTCTTGGAATGGAGGCACCTGGTCAGTTACCAGGAATACTCAGTCTGGGATTGAGGGTCGTTATGAAATGACTGTAGGATGTAGTCTTACATGATCAGATGTGAGTGCATGGCCATTATGATGCGATTGAGGGAAGTATCCCACTTGATCTAATATAAGGGCTGATGCCATTCTCTGGGAGAATGGAGGCACCTGGTCAGTTACCAGGAATCCTTAGTCTAGGACTGAGAGCCCTTTCGATGCGATGTGTTTAAACATGGTTGAATGTAAGTGCGGAGCCTTTCTGACAGGATGAGGTCGAATATAAGTGTTGATCCATTCTGGCATGATGTGTTTACACATGGTCAGATGTGAGTGTTGTTCCTTTCTAACAACATGGGGTTGGATGTAAGTGGAGATCCATTCCGACAAGATGAGGTCAGATGTAAGCACTGAGCCATTCTAGCATGATGTGTTTACACATGGTCAGATGTGAGTGCCGGGCCTTTCTGATAAGATGAGTTTAGATGTGAGTGGTGGGTGTGCCTTTCTGACAAGATGAGGTCATATGTAAGAGCTGTGTGGGCCTTTCTGACTTAGGTTCAAATATAAGTGCTGAAGACCTACATGAAGGCTAGGCCTACAACCAGCATGAAAAAGGTCTAGCTCCATAGAACTTCCTGTGACGAGAAGAATCGAGATAGCACCATTTTGAGATAGCACCTGATGATGATCTAGAATTGATGATGATCTAGATGTGATAATGATCCAGACTTGATGATGATCTAGATTTGATGATAATACAGTGATAATGATCTAGTAGTGATGATCCAGTGGTCATGATGATCCATATCCTGTGATAAAGAAGACTTGAAGAAGAAGATGAATTGAAGACAAAGAGGACTTGAAGATGAAGATGACTTGAAGAAGAAGAAGACTTGAAGATGACGAAGACTTAAAGACAAAGAATACTTGAAGATGAAGACAACTTGAAGATGAAGATGATGAGATGATCCAGTTGATATAGAGAAGAAGACCTATGCTGAAAATTGTGTCGAAAGAATACCTTCCTAGTTAAGAGGGAGTGTTAATGTATTTGTAACTTCGGAATGTATTCACTTATATATCTTATGTCTTGTAACCCAATGTTTATTCTAGGATGTGTCTATAATGTAATTGAGCCATGTCATTCCCTGATGTTCCAATATGGAGGATCTATAACATAAACAAGTCATGTCAAGTCATTGTGGGTAACCCTCCTATTGATCAAGGGTTAAAGTCCCCGTAGTTCTGGGGAACTAGGGTTATTAGACTCACCTCGTGAAGTTGGCCCTAGTTGGGTTTAGTCAAGTCAAGAATTAGTATAAATAGAGAGCTAGCCTCTCTATTTATCACACACTCACACACACTCAGTTGTAGCACATAGCTGAGGAAGAAGAAGACACTGGGGATAGGAAGAAAGAGGTTACTATTGTCGGGAGATCATCTTACTGTTTTGGGATTTTCTATTTGTTGTTGATTCTATCTCTGAGGAAGTTGTGAGGTTTTCTCCATTTATGGTTTCCCTGAGGAAAAACACTGTGTTCATTGTCTCTTGTGTTTGATTTATGTGCTTGTTATTCTCTCAGTTAAAGATCCTAATATAATTCTAGCTTAATGTTAAAAATATAACAAAGGAGACATTTTTATGAATAAAAAAATATTGATGTATTGCATAATCTTGGTTGATGATGATCTTCAATCAAGTGTTTTCTTGCCTTGAAGTGATAACTTGCTCTTTCAAAGATCTCGCCTATCATATCCCTCTAGCCTCATGCTTTGGAGGGAATTATATTACACACAAATCTCATCACCATCATATGTTGAGGTCTCGAATATCAACAATTTCCCTCAATTCCCAAAAACTAAAGTTGGACATTGGCCCAAAACTCTGATTTCCATGTTTTAGTCAAGCATCGCCTTTTCCTTTAATGTAAGAGGCATTACCTTCTTCAGTAATGCTCATTATCTCTTAACAATAAGAGGTTCCACCACTTCCTTCCTTTAATAAAAGAGCGATTCCATCCTAGTAACGCTCTGTCAGCATGGAAGAGAAGTGGTGCTCAAGTTAAAATGTCAAAAAGAGAAGATTCACGAAGCTTCTCAAAGGAATACTTTGTGGCACCCTCATCCCTACTCCTGTGGACCACATGGAATCAATATCCTCCCTTTTTGGATCTCCCTTCCACCTCACCAACCAATTACTCAACCATTCCTATCCTCCCAAGGACTATAAAACCTTGCTCACACCCCATGGTAGAGAGAGAGAGAGAAAAGTTATGCTGTTGATTTGAGATTCTGGTCTAATCTAGGGTGAGCATAGGAGGAGCAAGTTGGAGCTTTTGAGGACAAGTCATGGCATGTGAAGGAGTATCAAAACACTAATAAAAAAAATTCTAAGATTTCTTCTTCATTATTAATGCAAAGTTGGTTCCTTTCCCGTAAAATGTGTTATGTTTAAATCATTTCATTTTATTATTGGATTCCTTACTCACTAGTATAGAACTATAGATTGTGTTCTGGTACCTTTGATCTTGCTTGTCTATTTAATGTATTTATGTAGGTATATCCATGGAGATTCATCACCATAAGAGACACTCACATCATACTATAGAACAACTAAAGGATTCATTCCAGATATCTACAAGCTCTAGGGGGAGTCTTCCATCCTTGTTGTTTACCCATTTTTTCTAGATTTGAACCACTTAGGCCTAGAGGAACAACTCTTTTCTGCAAGAGGTGCGATTTTCCTAGAAACAAACTAACCCTTAGATAGTTGAATAAATTAGACTCAGAGCCTCTTGCTCCCCTGAAGAGGTGGATTCCAACAAAGCTATTTTTCAGGAGTTTCATAATGTCTTCACTTGGTCCTATACCGAGATTCCCAGACTTGATCCATCCATCGTCGAACATCGTATCAACACATGGTCCGATGTGGCACCTTTTTTCCAAAAACAAATATCCATTCGTCATGCAAAGGCTCCAACTGTAAAGGATGAGATCGAGAAACTGCACAAAGTCGGATTCATATACCCCATCATGTATACCACTTGGGTTTCTAATCTTGTTCCCGTTAATAAAAAAAGGGAACCATTCGTGTCTATACTGACTTCCATGATTTGAACTTGACCTATCTCAAGGATCATTTCACCACTTTGTTCATTGACCAGATCATTGATGCCTTTGCCGGACATGAATTCTTTTATTTCATGGATGGTTTTTCTAGGTATAACCAAATTCAAATCTAGAAAGAAGACCAGTACAAGACTGCCTTCACCACCCCTTGGGGCACATTTGTGTATTGAGTCATGCCATTCAGCCTTAAAAATGTTGGAGCCACTTTTCAGTGGGCCATGATGTACTACTTCCATGACCTTATCCATATCATCTTGGTCTACTTGGATTACCTCACAACTCTCTCTCGGAAGCATTCACAACATTTAGACAAATTATGACAAGTCTTCTTACGATGTCTCAAATACAACGTCCACTTGAACCCTCTCAAGTGTGTGTTTTGTGTCCTAGTTGGACATTTACTTGGGTTCATTATCTCTCACAAAGGGATTGTGGTCAACCCTTTGAAGGTTCAAGCCATTTTGAGTCTCCCCTCACCACACACTTTGTGCCAACTAAAGAGTCTCCAAGGTAAGGCCAATTTCCTTCGACGTTTCATTCCAGACTATGCGACAAAATTACATGGTTTCTTACGACTTCTCTGTACCAAAATTCTATTTATTTAGGATAAGCATGCTTAAAGTTAAGGTGCTTTCATGCACTAAAATAAGCACTACCATATGCTCCCTTGTTGTCTCCACCTGACTTCACTAAGGATTCCATTCTCTATGTGTCGACATCTTAAAATGCTATCGCTGGATTTTTGGTCCAAGAAGATGATGATCATCAAGAGAATGTGATCTATTATGTCAGTCAAAATATTTCTATCCCCCCTTTACATTATTCACATGAAGAGAATATGGCCCTCGTCATTATCTTTTATGTTCAGAAGCTGCACCAATACATTCTTTTGAGCTGCACTCAGGTCATGGTCGATTCCAACCCTATGAGATATCTCTTGAGTCATCGCCTTGTTCAAGGTTTTGTGGCATAGTGTATTTTTGTTATCCAGGAGTACGATTTGGAAATAATTGCCCCTAAAAGCACCAAAGCTCTAGCATTAGCCGCCTTAATGATAGACCTTCCTCCCTCGTCTGCTTCATCACCTATTACAGTTAACCTTTCAGATGAATTTCTATTTGTCATATCCACAGTAGAACCCTAGTATGGGGGAATCCTCCTATACCTGCGCACTCAGAAATTGGTGGAGCATTTAAGCCAAGAAGACCGTCATCGCATCCAACACTAAGTATATCGCTATCTCGTCATATGGGATGTCTTGTACCGTCGGGGCATCGATACCATATTGCATCATTTCCTCACCCATGATTAGGGTGAAAAATTCCTTAATGACTATCACAGTGGACCCTATGGTGGCCACCTCTTCAGTTTGGATACCTCCCAGAATATTCTGTGTGCCAGTTATTTTTTTCCTACCATATTTTTTGATTGCATCCACACAGTTAAATACTGTCATAGTTTTCAAATATTTTCTCTAAAAGAGAGGAATCCTCCCATGTCATTGCATCCTCTGGTCACATTTGGTCCCTTCTTTATGTGGGTGATTTAATTCATGACTTGTAATCCTACCTCAGTCAGGAGCCACAACTACATCATTGTGGTCGTCGATTAGTTCACTAAATGGGACAATGCCATGCCTACATTCAATTGTAAGGTTGATATGGCAACGCGTTTCTTTTCAATCATGTTATCACATGTTTTTGTGTCCCCCAATAGATAGTCTCCGACCATGGTCGTCATTTTGAAGATGTGGTTTGGACCGATCTTTCAACCATGTTGACGTTCAACCACCAATACTCCTCTGCATACTACCCTCAGGGAAATGGACAAGTTGAGGCTATCAACAAGATCCTCAAAACCATGCTACAGCAGATGGTGGGAAATGATAATTCAAACTGGAACCACAATCTCTATTCCTCCCTTTAGGCCTACCGGGAATCAACTAAGACTGCCACCAGTTTTACCCCATTCCACTTAGTCCATGGTGTAGAGTCAGTACTTCCCATTGAGTGCCATATTCCATCTCTCTACCTTGTCGTAGAGCTACTCCTCAATACCTCACCACTAGAAAAATGAATTATTATGCTCGAAAAAACCAATGAGGACCATCATGCCACTCTCCAAATGATTGAAGCAACTAAGACTAGGTTGAAGTCACATTTTGACTCCCATGTCCACCTTCGCACCTTTAGTGAAGACAATCTAGTCCTCGTCTACAATCAAGCAAATGATAAGTTGGGAAAATGGAAGTTTGAATCTATGTGGTATGAACCATATGCCATCCATTGATGCCTCAACAAGGGGGCATACATCCTCTCTGACTCAGATGGCCACCTCTTAAACAATCCCCATAACGGGCTCTACCTAAAGAGGTTCTATGCCCGATGTCTCGCAGAATGAGTCACTTATTTTATAGTTTTTCTTTTTTTGTTTTACATCGTTCTTGTCACGAGTCTTAGAGTTTGTTTCCTTGGTTTCTCTAGATGGATCCTGTCCCACATTGCTACGTTGGTTTCATTGATGGAGCAAGTAGATGGTCTCCAAATCTCGCCTTGGTTGCATGGGTTATTTATTGCCCATCACATGAGTTGATCCATATCAATAGAATGTGTGTTGGAATTGCTACCAACAACTAGGATGAGTACGATGGTGTCATTGGTCTCTTGGCCTCCACCCTACACTTGGGTATTCTTCACCTTGATGTATTCTTAGACTCCTAGCTACTTATCTCTCAGTTAAATAACTACTACCGGGTACATGATCCTTGTCTCTTTAGAAATTTCCTATGCACCAGATATTTGGATATACATTTTGAATCCATTACATTCACACATGTTCCCAGAAGTCTCAATAGTGTAGCATACCAAATGTCTAATGAGTTTCTAGAGTGGCACATCAATCATCACATATATGAAATAAAACTGCATCATGCATCATCATATAGTCATGCATGCGTATGTCACATACATCATATCCCCATCATCATCATAAAAGACTCATAAAAATAAATAAAAAGTGCATCCAAGTGCATATATATATATATATATATATATATATCATGTCATAATGTTCAGTACAAAAACAAGAATCCCCATAAGCTTTCTCAGTTGAGCATACATATCATACAAAAATGAAGCAATCAGCTTCAGGACACGAGATCCATAATTAAATAATGATTTATGATATATATTTAAGATGATGATATTTAAAAATGGCACTTGCCTTTATAGGCTTGAGTGTATAAAATGAAAGGTTACACACTTTCGGATAATAGTTAACTAATTTACTTAATATTTATTTAGTATTTGTTACATTGCCACTCCCTTTTAAGGGAGCTTTGTCCTCAAAGTTGTTTTAGAGAAAGATGTAGTTGTCGGAATTGTTCGGATTCCCATGTTGCATCTTCTTTCGGGAGGTTTTTCCATTTTATAAGGTACTCTTTAATTACTCTTGTTCTTAATCTTCTTTCTTTGGTAGTAATGATATATTCTGGTTCAAAAATAATTCTTCCTTCATCATCTAACATGGGAAGTAGTGTTTGTGCCTGCTGGTGTTGACCTATCATCCTTTTTAAGCATGAAACATGGAAGACATTGTGGACATGACTTGATTTCGGTAGCTCCAATGCATATGCTACATGGCTGATCTTCTTATTGATTTGATATGGGCCATAAAATCGAGGAGCTAATTTATTATTTCCACCCCTTTTTAGTGACAATTGTCTATAGGGTTGTAATCGTACAAATACCCAATCTCCAACTTCAAATTCCCGTTTTGTTCGATGTCGATCTGCTTGCTACTTCATTCTATTCATTGCAGTGTTTAGATTCTCTTTAAGTATTTGTACAACCTTTTGATTTTCTTCTAAATGGTCTTTTACTGAGGCAACCCTTGCTTAGTTGGTAATGATATCCTTCCATTTTGGGGGTGCATATCCATATAGGGCTTGAAATGGTGTCATTTATGCTGATGTGTGATAAGTAGAATTATACCACCATTCTGCGAGATGTAAGCATTGAACCCATTTATTTTGCTTATCAGTTACGAAGCAACGAAGGTAGGTCTCTAAGCATCTGTTGATGACTTCTATTTGGCCATCTGTCTGAGGATAATAAGATGAGCTCATGTTAAGTGTCATTCCAATTTTATTGTAGAATTCTCTCCAAAAATTACCTTTAAATTTGGCATCCCTATCACTCACGATAATATTGGGAAAACCATGTAACTTGTAGATATTTTTACAAAAAGCTTCTGTGATTTCTTTTGTAGAATCAGTTCTCTTTAATCCTATAAAATGTGCATATTTGGTTAACCTGTTTTCTACTACTAGTATTTTGTCTTTCCCATCTGATATGGGTAGACCTTCAATGAAATCCATAGAAATTTCCTCCCACTTCTATTTTGGAATACGCAATGGATGGAGTAACCCGGGGCTTGAGATATTATCTACTTTATTTCTTTGACAAGTGTCACACTCTGCAACATACTTGTGAATGTTGGCATTAATACCCTTGCAGAAGAATGACTGCGTTGAATTATAGTAAGTTTTATAAAATACTACATGTCTTGTAGCGGGGCAGTCATGTGATTCTTTACATACCTTGGTTTTAAACTTAGAGTTTGCACTTAAGTAGATTCGTCCTTTGTACCATAAGAAGTCATTCTTCCATTCAATATTTGGATACTGATTTATGTTGTCAATTATGGAGCAAACCTGTGCATTCTTAGCATATTCGGTTCGTATTTCATCCAAAAATTCTGGGATTACCATTGATACGGCATAGACTTGTACCTATTCATCTTTCCTTGACAGGGCGTCAGCTACTACATTGTCCTTCCATTTTTTATGTAAAATGTCCATATCAAAGGTAGATATCTTTTCGATCCACTTTTGTTGTTCAGTAGTTAATGTCTTTTGTTGTAATAAGTGTTGTAGACTATTATGGTTTTTTTGGGTTAGGAACTTGCTTCCCAACAGATATTGTCTCCATTTAGTTAATGCATGCATGATGGCCAACATTTCCTTGTTGTAGGTAGACTGCATGAATTCTATTTTGTTCAATTTCCTACTTTCAAAAGTGATTGTATGACCTTCTTGCATTAGCACAGCTCCTATCCCAAACCCTGAAGCATCACATTCAATTACAAATGGTTTTGAAAAATCAGGTGTTTCCAGAATGGGAGTTGAAGACATAATTTGTTTAAACTTTTCAAAGCATTTTCTTGCTTCATCATTCCATAGAAAGGAATTCCTTTTCAGGATATTTGTTAGCGGAGCAGTAACATGTGCATAGTTCTTGATGAATCTTCGATAGTAACCTGTTAATCCCAAAAATCCTCATAATTTTGAAACATTCTTGGGTTGGGGCCACTCCTTCATCGATTGGATCTTTCTTGGGTCCACCTTGACTCCTTCCTTTGATATTATATGACCAAGATACTCTACTTATTTCTTCCCAAATGTGCATTTTGACTTTTTTGCATAGAATTGGTTTTCCTTCAAAAGAGACAAAACCTTTTCTAGTTGCTTCAAATTTTCTTCCCACGTCTTGCTATATTAAAGGATGTCATCAAAGAACTTGTTGTATATAAGGATGTCATCAAAGAATACTAACACAAATTTCCTTAAGTAGGGATGAAATAGTTCATTCATAGTTGCTTGGAATGTGGTAGGGACATTAGTTAACCCAAAAGGCATTACTTTGAATTCATAATGTCCTTCATGAGTTTGGAAAGTAGTCTTTGTGATATCTTCTAATCGGACCCTGATTTGATAGTACCCTAACCTTAAATCAAGTTTTGAAAAATACTTTGCATCATGAAGTTCATCCAGCATATCGTCGATGAAGGGAATTGGAAATTTGTTTTTAATTGTTATTTTGTTTAATCCTCGATCATTGATGCATAGCCTGAATGATTCATCCTTCTTTTGTACTAACACAACTGGAGCTGCATATGGGCTTCTGCTCTTGGTGATGACACCAAACTTCAATAAGTCTTGGACTAACCTTTCTATTTCTGTTTTGTGATGGAGGGGATACTGATAAGGTTTAATCTTGATAGGGTTTGCCCCTGATTTAACCTCGATTATGTGTTCTATACTTCTTTCAGGTGGTAGCTGCATTGGTAAGTCTTCAAATATTTGTTTATCTCTCTGGAGTAATTTTTGGAACTCTTCTTTGAGCTTGTTCTGTTCACATTCTTGTTCTTCCATTTGATGGCATTGGATCACATATGTTGATGCTCCTTTTTGAATGAGCTTCTCCATCTGTTGAGATGAAATTACTTGTGTGTCTGGTGGTTGGAAAGCATGTAGTTTATAATTTTTTTCGTGACATTTAAATTTTTTCCTTGGTATTCTTCACCTTGATGTCTTCTTAGACTCCCAGTTACTTATCTCTCAGTTGAATAACTACTACCGGGTACGTGATCCTTGTCTCTTTAGAAAGTTCATGCGCACTAGATATTTGGTTATACATTTTGAATCCATTACATTCACACATGTTCCCAGAAGTCTCAACAGTGTAGCATACCAAATTTCTAATGATGTTCTAGAGTGGCACATCAATCATCGCATATATGAAATAAAATTGCATCATGCATCATCATATAGTCATGCATGCGTATGCCACATACATCATATCGCCATAATCATCATAAAAGACTCATAAAAATAAATAAAAAGTACATCCACGTGCATATATATATATATATATATATATATATATATATATCATGTCATAATGTTCAGTACAAAAACAAGAATCCCCATATACATTCTCAGTTGAGCATACATATCATACAAAAACCTAGTAGATAATTGCACTACGGGTAGCCCCACTAGCTGCTAGTCAGAATCAGAGGCCTCCTCCTGGTACTCGGAGTCTGAATCCTCCTCTGTTTCCTCCTCATCCTTCATCAGCGCATCACCCTGTGTCACTGCTCGGACATACTCGGCAATGACGACAATCCTCTTCATTAAGGGGATCCACTCTGGAGGAGCACGATAACATGCAGCAATCAAGTTGTTGTCTAGGTACTTCTAGTCGTCATCCATGACCCCCTATTACAAATGCTCTATGTTGCAATGAAGTGATTTTTCCCATGATTGGGTGGATCTATCCCCTCCACTCTGCCCCTTCATCGCTCATAGCGTACTGGTAGGCATGGTTCGATGTCTGCACATGCACACAGTACGTCAACAATATCTATCATACACATAAACTGGCTACCACTAAGCTAGTAATATATATATAAATGTAACCACAGAAAACATCATCTATATGTACCATCAGGTCCCCAGGCCTATCTTGGAGGTTGAAACATCTCAGGATCTCCCATGTAGTCCATCCCTACATGTAGGTAGTCCTCTATGAGGACTAGTATCTTCCTCCACTGTGAAAAAATATCCCAAGTGAAAAACTATCCCACTAGGCCTCCTCCCTCATGGATCATTATCTCACTCCACCTCCTAATGCAAGGTTCGCGAGGCCCTCCCTCCTGCACTGCCAAGTACGATAGGGTCGGCAGTGACTCAAAGAAGAACAACCACAAAAACAAGGGAAAACAGAAATACCCTCCCACAGTCTTGGCATGATTCAGCGAACACTACACCATGGCCAAGTACATCTGGGCCCACCCATAGTAGGTGCCCCCCAACACACGCTCGATAATCTAGAGCGCCCCCCTAAGATCTTGTGCAGTCCAAATGACCTAAAGATCCGTAGCACCATCGCTGCCATAGCCCGAGTCACATGAATATCAATGTTGAAAACCATTATGTATGAACCACAAATGGTAGACGAGGCATAGAAGTGCCTCTCACAGAGGTCGTCTAGCAACATACTGTGTGTGAGATTCCGCATCGTGTTGTTGATCACACCAAGCATCGGGAGCCCATTCAAAAAGTAAAAATTAGAGAGTGTGATCTATATCCACTCCCCATGGATAATAAAACACTCTACATTCGAGTCCCAGAATCTCACCAACCTCTCAAGAAGAAGTCTTGAGGTACACATGAGTGGAACCCAGAAGAAATTCAACATCCCACTTCGAGAAAGTGTGTCCACCATCACCCTGTCTCCCAATGCCTGCCCTCACAAGGTACCGATATCCCGCTCTCACCACACCACCCACAACATATTGCACATACAAAAAGTCTCTGTTAGGCTCAATTTTACACAAAAAACCTCATCCCCAGCTAAGTATCGCATGTTCATCCTTTCTGAGCGACCCAAGTTGCACATAAAACCTGAACAGATGTGAGCTAGTTGCTCTTTTATGCTGGTAGATGTGACCCCAATTGCACCTATCTGGCCCATAAGAGGGACCCAGGTCACATATTTTCCCTTGAAAAGCATGACCTGTCCCTACTAACCCTTCCATCTTGGAATAATCCCTAGGATGAGCAAAAGGACAAACTAAACCAGTGAAAAAGTTGGGTTGGATGAGAGCTCTTACCTGTAAGTCACAGATCGGAAAAACATCAGGTCGAAATGAAAGAAATCAGAAAATGAGCTCTGGGGTCCTCCACTCCAACTCAATACTGAACATTAACAATGACACATGTCATGTCGTCGCCTCCTATTTATAGGCATCTATTGGGTCTCATTTCTTTAGTGCACCGCAGAGTCATCTAGAGTCTGTTTGAGACGTTGTTTGCACCATTGAGTTCAATTTTATGCCCTCTATATTTTGACGAGACCCTTGTCTCATGCTCTCACTATGATTTTTTAGGACATTTCTTGGAAGTCACATCAATTTAAATTCCATCACATGAATCTCCCTTTGTATGTATTTGCATGTTCACGAGCCATCCGCTCCATCCATACTGCACAGTTTGCCATCTTTTATCACCATCCATCATCCCACAAGGGGGCCCCATTAGTGTTCTGAATTTATGCCCATCAACCATGTTCGCAACATAACCCATTTCCATATATAGAACACTCCCCCCTTGCTTGATTTCTCATTATGGAGTTTCTGTTAAGCTATTTTTTTACTCCTAAAAGAATGAAAATATCGCCGAGCATTCTTTCTTCCTTTCACGCTCGTTAAAGTATTTGAAAGTGCATCTATGTAGCTTCATTTATCTCCTTTTTTGGACTATGTCGACTATCATAAGAAAAGGACCACCTTGGCACACTCAGGTCAAGAATGTTTCCCTTTGCATGCTTTTATGATTTCTCAGACATTGGGACCATACTCTATGAAAAATCTCATTATGGGTTCTCTTTAAGCTCTTTTCCAGCCTTCTCATCAAGAAAAGATCGTCAAGCAATCTCGGTTTCATTCATGCTCATAAAAGTATTTGAATGATTGTCTAGTCAGTATAGGTTTAACCTTTTTTAGCCTGATTGGACTATCAACAGTAAAGAAGTAATCCTTCCCCAAAGATTGAGAGCTCTCCTTTGTACACTTTTATCCTTTTTTAGGATTAGGAGACTACGTACAAAAAATAAATGACACTGGAGTCTTCTTCCTATTTTCAGACTCTCTAAAATTGAAAACACCATTGAGCATTTACTTTCTTGGGATTGCTAAAAATACATGAGATTGTGTCATAACGGTGTCTTTAGGTGCCACCCCATACATCACATCTCAAAATATTTACCCCATTGGGTCTCCTTTGTTCAAAGTATTCTGTAATGGGTCTTCCTTGAATCCCCTGGATATCACTAGTCTAGTTACCTCCCTCAGTATTTTGCATATGCAGTTACATTCTCGGTATTATAGCTATGATCCCTCTGCCATGAGTCAGTTTCATTTGATTCCAGGTTAGGCCTACCATCATACTATGAACAAAGGAATTTTGAGTCCCCCATACCCCCCCTGCCCCTGTTCCCCCAATCAGTGTGTCAGTTCCCAGATTGGTCCACATCTTTGGTTATCCCCTTGCACTTCTCATCAAGGAAAAATCATTTCCTTGGTTAGTTGCAGGTCTCCCTCTGTCGATGACAACAAATATATTCTAGAGGATAGACCCAGAGGTCCCTATACCTTGGTTTCATCCACCTCATTGATGAGTTCCTTGGACCACTTGAGAGGAGTCATTAGTGCCTCTCAGGCTAGTTTTGTCTCATGTGCTCAACTTCAACAACATCATGGCACCATTGATATTTTTACAGGGTATTGGTCCATTCAGCATTTGGTGAAAGATCCCGATTGTCACCTGACTCTAGCACAGTGGTGAGTCTACTCTGGGACCCATACAGTTTCATGTCCCTTGTGATTTTTGGGCTGCGCTGGTGACAATGTTTGGAATCCCCCTAGTGTTGTGCTTCCATGTATCTCTAGTACTTGATGTGGCATATGTACACCTCCAGATTCAATATAGCATCAGTTGTGATGATATTGAATTCCATGAGAATGTCATTGTTCCTATGTATCAGTTCTTTAGATCAGCATTCTATTCAGCCTCCTATTTGAGGCCACCATTGTGTATCATCATTCATATATCTATTGATTGGATCCCATGTTTTTGAGCCTTGATCCAATTATTTATTCTTTTGACATTGTTATGAGCATGGGTATGCCCGCCTCATCAATATACATGTCACACATTATTTCTATCTCAGCCATCACTAGTAGAAAATGAGAAATTAATGACTAAAAAAATGACTAAAATCAAGCTATAAATGACTATTTTTGAGTCGGTGACTAATAGCAGCAAATTTTCACTATCTTATAGCTAGTGGTATTTCACTAGTCATTAATAGCTTGACTTAGTGTTCATTGATTTAATCATTGATAGACAATGATTTAGTCATTTATTTAGTCATTGATAGTCAATGATTTAGTCATTGATTTATTCATTGTTTTAGTCATTGATAGTTAATGATTTAGTTATTGATTTAGTCATTGATTTAGTCACTGAGTTAGTCATTGATTTAGTCGTTGATTTAGTCACTGATTGCAACCATTAATGACCAAATATACGACTAAATAAACTACTATATATTAACATATTAATGACTAAGCTAAATACGACTAAGATACGGGAAATTAGCTACTAATAGTCGTATATATGCGAATTTAGTCGTTTTTGTAGTCACAAATTTATGATAGGGCACGGAGGAATCAAACCACCAACCTCCTGCCTATAATTAGGCAAGTGCTCTACCATTGAGCTAGAACCCTTTAAGAAGTTGTTATTGTTTGACAATGATGATATTCAAACAAATTTATGATAGATATCAATCTACAAACTACATAATTATTACTATTACAACTTACGAGTAACTAGTATTTATGATAAACTAATTCCTGAGAGCTATGTACAATTTTCCCTGAAACTAAAGCTAATAAAAATACTACAAATACTCTTACCAAATAGATTTAGTGATGAGTACCTCTTCTGATTCTTCATCACTATCATTCTCGTAGTCCAAATAAGAGTCATTCCTAAAAGGATTTCGAAGCCCAATGCCATCACTACATCGAAAACAAAGAGTCAGAAACAAAACTTTCCCCCTTGTCTACTGCAATATTAAGAATCCATGAGCTTCAAGGCATTTCAGATGTTCCTCATCATGGGCTATCAAAATTAAAATACAACTTGTTTCTTTGATAATTAATAAACTTAAAATTATGCAAAGTATATTCACCTTTTCTTTGAGAAGGTTCCATAATAAGCATATCTATGGTTGTGATCAAACTGCAAAAGGTTTATTCTCTTATTGTGAAGCCTATTTTAGCTTTAAATCAAGTGATAAGCATTCTAAGAGCCAAGCAGATTTAGAAACTTATTGCTAATGGATACTTGACGATTATCATTTGCAAAATTAGAGACTTGACTCCCTATGCACCGTAATGTCTTGAAAAAATGATCTCTAGACCTAGAATTCAAAGAATTGCAAGTATTGCAAGTATTTCGACTTGGGGAATTACAAGTATTGCAAGTATTTAGCATTGAATCATTTACTCTTTCAAAGGTACCATTTTGTATGGAAGAGTTATGCTTTGTGAATCATTATTCATTGGCTATAAGGGCACCTAATAGTGGATTCAATAATTAAAGAGTCATGTTGCAAATATAAAGAGAAATACCCTGCTCCTACAACATTGCATATTTAGAGAAACCTTTAAAGGGTTGTATATTTGGATTCTAGGTGATGATACCAGTTATTTGAAAGGCAGGACCACTGGTTAAGCATGAATTAAACTTGAAAAACTTGCAAACTATTAGGTATAACAAAATATATATAAGCTCTGTGTTGAAATGTACAGGATCTGAAACGGCTTCCATGATGATTAGACAACAGTTGACAGAGAGAAATAACCATTGATAAGAACTAAACTTTCCTTAGAATGTATGGTCACCTAAAATAAGACTACACTAAAATTTAGATTCTAGTAAGCTTTTGAGATTGACTAAACCTATCAAAAAGGTTGGAGAGACAGGTAATCTACAGTGTTCTTATAATGCATAGTTGCATAAAAGGCATATTCTTATCAAGATTTATGACTTTCAAAATGAAGGAATTTACTTGACCATGAAATGCACATTTATGATGAAGCAAAGGATAGAGAAAATCATGATGAGGTTCATATTCCCCATTTGAACTACCTACAAGAAACTATTTCTCCGTAAGGGTAATAAAGCATGTCTCCATCCTACTTGAGTGGAATGTGAAAGTGCCTTGCCCTGATTATCTGATTATAAATTAGTTTTAAGTTCCAATTCCCTTCAGGCCCTATGGCATGTTTACGCCTTCCACTCCGACTCCCCATGTGGGATGTGTTGCTTCTTCAATGGAATATAAGAGCCTCACTAAGACCTAGGTCTCGTATTTTGGTGTGGAGTTATGATTACAAGTACAATGTTCAAGGTTCATGAAGAATTGTTCAAAACCTACCATTAGTATAGCATTATAACATAGGGTATGTTTCTGAGGAAGGATAAAGACAGGGCAGAGTAGACAGTAAGAGTAAGAGAGAGTTTGACCTAGCTAATTTAAAGAAAAAAATCTAAATCTTGGCTGAATTAGAGATTGAATAGTCTCTTAGTAAGGGGTAATGTGTTGGTGAGTGAGTGTAGCACTAAGGCCTTATATTTATTTTCTCTTAGGCACTGATTTTGGAAAGTGATGCTAAGGAGTCCCCAAGATGGCAAAGGGATATCTGAAAATCCTACATGACATTGGTAATGTCCCGGTGCAACTTAGGAACATCCCCTGTGTAGTGTTAGATCTTAAAAGATAGGCTCATCTGAAAATGGTTATCTCTTGTATTTAGATCCATAAAAATAAGTCTATATCCATATATAACAAACTTGGAAAAATACAAAGGCTTAAAATGGCTGCATAAAAGGAAACAAAAGCTATAAATGCCATATTAGCAAGAGGTAAAACACAATTATTAAAAAGAAAATTACTAATATCCAACAACAAAAGAAGACAAAACTCACCCTTGGCCTTTGAAGGAACCAAAAATGTGCTTCCCTCTGAAGTACTCTGAAATGCTTGCACCTTTGGGCTAGAAGCATTATTAGATAGTCCATTAACATTCAATAGTTCATGTCCATTTGTGCTTTTCAAAACATCTTGTCCATTTTCCCACTACCTCTGCAATTGCCTAGACGATGCCAAATTGGGAGTGGAATAATGGCTTGATCTTTCTCTAGAACCTTCTAACCTTGCAAATAAAAATCTTAACTGCTTGCTATTTTGAGACTTCCATGATCTTGATATTTCCTTTGACATCCCATTGCATTTATCAGTCTCAATAAGGAGCAAATTTGATAAATTGTGAGGACTATTTAATACACTATCATCTGAATCAAAATTCAAAGACAATATGTTTGAAATTATACTATTTTCTCCAACATCTGAGCCATTCGTATAAAATTCTGGGCCAAAGATATTTTAATGATGTACATTGCCTTATGATATTAAAACCCTTGATGGCTACAAACAAAGGAGGATGAAAACTAGATGGAAGGCTATGATTCCACAAGTGAAGGAAGTTAAATTGGGCTAAGGGGAGAGTACCTTAATAAGTTGTTTAACTTAAGTCCTTATCCTTAATTTTAAACCTTAGTTAGTGAATTTATCCAAAATCCCTAAACCATGAGTACAGGAGTTGATTTATTGAATCATTGTTTATCAACCTAATTTTGGGGGATTAAAAGGGGGAAATGTGTGATACTCATGAAGATAGCGTGGAGGTTTCTCAACATGCAAATATAACGTTTGCAATTTGAGCTTAGAGGGGATTTTAGCCATCATTTCTTGTTGGTACCAAAATTGGTGAAAAAGGGGAAGGACAGTTACCTTATGAACTATATTTTCATGCATGTTGATGCAATTGCATAGGAAATTGATACTAATGGTTGTTGGGTTTTTTAGAAGAGAAAAGTTAGCCTATAGCTGAGAATCCCTAAAGTCCCAATAGTGAGATTCCCTGGCCGGCTAATGCTGAAGCACTGAAAGGAATTGGGATAACTTGGGGAACCTGCTTGCAGAGAAGTGGATCCCATTCCCAGTGTTGTGCACAATTAGGGGGGAGTGTGTTGTTTGATAGGGATAGTAGTAGAGAGTGTTTTGACACCAAAGAGTTTTCTGAGTTGTGGGTCGAGCAAAACACCCTAGGATCTTCACCATTGTGGAATGATAGCCTCAACTTGAATGTGGCCTTTGCCATAAAAAGATTTAAGTGTGATATATTTCCCTAAGGTTAGGAGGACTGTCCTTCATTTGCAACCAGTTGCAGGAATATTTCCATAAAGATAAGTGTTTTGAATGTCTTGAAATGCCATGTTTTATAGTTATGTTATGCATTTGATTATTTTCAAAATTGTCACTTGTGTGTGTGTGTGAAATTAAATTATCATAATTATGGATGTATGCATGGTAGATATTCATCCATGTTATAAGATTGAAAAATAAATAAGTAAGGTTGTTGTAGTTTCCTTTTGCTATTAGTATCTACACTTAACTATTAAAAATGATATTGGTATCAGATGACAAATTCTACTGTAGAATTAAGGTACAACATAGGCTTTACAATGGGAAAATGTTATTGGGTACATGGCAAGAATAGTTTGTTTATGATCCTATTATTTATGAATCGCTCCTATGTTCTCAATCATAATCTATCTACGTGAGAAACCTCTACAACAACTCTTTAAAATAGATAACCCAAACTTACTACCTGGTACCTAATAATATACAATGACTAACATAAGTCCAATCCATCATTGGACTATGATGTATTACTCTAATCATATTTCCTACATCCCCCTTAGTATAGACATAGACCAAGATGTGGTAGAGAGAAGCTTTTTGCAGTTGAAAATAGCGTCTATATCTGCAGTAGGTAGGCTGAAATTTTTAGCCAACATTGACCTCATTCGGTTGTAGAGTCAATGGTGAAACATGTTAACATATATGCCTTTTTTTGTTAGGTTATTTGAAATGGTTAACATAGAAAACATAAACATATGCTTGTTTTCAAGAAAACATGGTTGTGAGTCTCACTCTAAAACAACAAGGGCTGCAAAATGCATTTTGTATTGAATTGGAGCCTTTAAGGCAAAAAACTAATTTTGGTATATATCCGCATGAAAATCCTTTCTAGATACATAGATATGCAGGAAATTTCTCTAACCAATGGCAAAGTCAGCATAAGACCCAGCTCATATATAGTATATGACGTTTGACTCCAATCATTTTGCAATATGCATTTATTATAACATGTGTACATACCAAAAATTCATGAGTTCTTTTTACATATCCAAGAAATTACATGGGAAGGGAAGAAATTACCATTGGCATAATGATCAGAAACTCCAAAGATCTTACAATGCACTGATGCACCTCCTAGATCCTCTGCAAATATTTCTTCTCCAGTTGCAGCCTACCACAAGTATTACTCTTTAGGATGAACATAAGTACAAATGCCTCACATTACAAGACTTGATAAATCAGATAATTCTTGTATAACAACAAACGTGAACATCATATGATATAGTGAATTTAGACAAACCTTGACAAGAGGAGGTCCAGCTAAAAAAATAGTGCCATTGCCTTTGACAAGAACACTTTCATCTGCCATTGCAGGAATATAAGCTCCTCCAGCAGTGCAAGAACCTAATACCAAAACAATATGTGGAATTCTTGCAGCTGACATCTGTGACTGATTGTAAAATATTCTTCCAAAATTCTCTCTATCGGGAAAGACTTCTGCTTGTCTTGGAATATTAGCACCACCACTGTCAACAAGATATATGCAAGGTAGATTGCAATGTGCAGCAATTTCTTGTGCATGAAGATGCTTCTTAAATGTAATAGGATAATAATTCCCACCTTTGACAGTAGGGTCATTGGCTACAAACAAACACACCTGTCTATTAACTAGCCATATTCCTGTCACAATTCCTCCATAGGGTAAGGGCTCCTCATACAACTCATGTCATACAAGCTTTATAATGTGATTGTGTTAGAAATGGAACATTTTACTTCAAAACCAAGTGTCTTTGAACTGATTACAAAATTTTTGAAACAAAATGACAAATGTCCAACAAACAAATGAACCTAGCATCAAATATTCTTGACATGAAACTTCTTGAAAAGAATGTGTTTGTGCTCTATATCAAAATCCTTCAAAATTCCATAAAACAAAACTAGAGTCTAGAAGAGAAATGTCCGTACTCAATGATGGTTTCAATGTGAAAATATGATTAACAGACAATGGCCTAGAAACAGAACAAAGAAAGTCCAAAGGATTTCAAAGATGCACTTTCCATTGAGGCAGTTGTATAGACAATTAAATCCAACAGTTGTGAAACTTATGAGGGCCAAGAACTAAGGGATTTCAACATTGGACTATGATGTATTACTCTATCATATTTCCTACATCCCCCTTAGTACAGACATAGTCCAAGATGTGGTAGAGAGAATCTTTTTGCAATTGAAAATAGCGTCTATATCTACGGTAGGTAGGCTGAAATTTTTAGCCAACATTGACTCTCATTTGGTTGTAGAGTCAATGGTCAAACATGTTAACATATATGCCTTTTTTTGTTAGGTTATTTGAAATGGTTAACATAGAAAAACATAAACATATGCTTGTTTTCAAGGAAACATGGTTGTGAGTCTGACTCTGAAACAACAAGGGCTGCAAAATGCATTTTGTATTGAATTGGATCCTTCATGGCAAAAAACTAATTTTGGTATATATCCGCATGAAAATCCTTTCTAGAAACATAGATATGCAGGAAATATCTCTAACCAATGGCAAAGTCAGCATAAGACCCAGCTCATATATAGTATATGATGTTTGACTCCAATCATTTTGCAATATGCATTTATTATAACATGTGAACATACCAAAAATTCATGAGTTCTTTCTACATATCCAATAAATTGCATGGGAAGGGAAGAAATTACCATTGGCATAATGATAAGAAACTCCAGAGATCTTACAATGCACTGATGCACCTCCTAGATCCTCTGCAGATATTTCTTCTCCAGTTGCAGCCTACCACAAGTATTACTCTTTAGGATGAACATAATTTAAAACCCAATAGAAATGCCTCACATTACAAGACTTGATAAATCCAATAATTCTTGTATAACAGAAAACGTGAACATCAGATGATATAGTGAATTTAGACAAACCTTGACAAGAGGAGGTCCAAGAAGGTTTGTATGAGTTCCTAGAGCGCATGGTCCCTGATGAGAGTGAGAAGGTGGAGATACATAGACAGATCAACTCTTTTAATCGAGCCATGGGCACCTTTGGAAAAACCCTAGCAAAGAAGGCAAGAGATGAGGACCAACCAGGTAAACAATTTCAAATTTCCAAGAATCAAAAGTTTGATTAAGTTCAAGTTCAATTGTTTTAGTTTAATCTTTAATTTTAAATCTTTAAGTTCAATTGTTTAAGCTTTAGCCTTTAAGTTGTTTAAGTTCAATTTTCAATCTAATTTGTTGAACTAACTTTGTCTCTGCAGCAAGCTGGTGGGAATCATTTGGTAGACAATGTGCTCAATTGCAAAAGTTTGCAATTCAAATCCTTAGTCAACCTTGCAGTGCTTCTGGGTGTGAGCACAATTGGTCTATCTTTGAGCGGATTCACACGAAGAAGAGAAACCGTTTGGAACAAAAATGGTTAAATGATCTCATCTTCGTGAAGTGCAAACATCGGCTAATACGCAACCAGTTTTTTAAACAAAAGAACTGATAGAGGTCCCCATTATGTTGGAGGATATTGATCCAAACTCAGAATGGGTAGCAGAGATTCAGTTGGCAGAGTTTGAATCTAATTTTGACATTGAAGTTGAATATGAGTTGAGGTGGGATGCTTTGGATGCAAATCCACTAGTACCAACTGCAAGGGATACATGTGTAGATCCAAACATTGCAAGAAGTGGTGGTACTAGTACTAGTAGCATTAGACGGCCTAGCCATGCAGCTTGTGCTTCTACTAGGGTCGTATATTTCCCTAAGGGGCAGTCCTCCAAGGAGTACGAGCCAGATGTTGATGTTGAGCATTCTATTTCCAGCAATGGTGTTGAGTTTGATGATTGATTAGCCATGAGTCATGACTCATGACTCATCATTGATCATTTTTTTTGGATTGTAGAGGCTATTTTGATGATAGAGGCTCATTGATATTGTATTTTATTTTAGACTCTGAGATATGTGCTATGAGATTTTGCTATGTACTACGATACTGTCTTCTATGTAGTGCACTTGGTGCCATTTTGTGATCCATACATGGTTTATATACCATATATACATGAGTAGACTTTGCATATTATGTCTCTAATCATCTAA